>JAOWBW010000305.1:1151499-1200299 GCA_026119855.1 Campanula takesimana
TTCGACCTTTGGCGTTGGCGTAGACCCAACATGACCTTTGAAGTGAGGTTAGGAACCCATCCCTTTTTCATGACGCACCCTTTCTTTTGCCTTGGCCGGCCCTTGCGGGTTTTCAACCTAGCGGGCTACTTTTTGCGTCTTTTATGGCACACCCTGTCTTTTGCCTAGGCCTCCCTTATGGGTTTTCAACCTAGCGGGCTACTCTTTTGGTGCCTCTTTTTTTTTTTTTTTATGAGTGATCCAGCCGACTCGATGGGAGGGGACTTAAGATGTCTTTTGGAGGAAAACATTCAGGGGTATTATTTAGGCGGGAGAAGAGTCCCTCAATTGTATCATGAAATAGGAGGAAGCCCCTGCTTGACAGAACATAAGTGTTTAGCTCTTTCCTAAGATGTAGAGAAGAAGACTTGTCGAGACATTTGAAATTTGTCTTGGTTAAAATTATCAAAATGATTGCTCGGATGGACCATGTTCATTATTAAGTCAAGATTATAACAAGCAATTAGCCTTAACATGTATAAAATGTTGTGATCAATTAGGATTAAGACTCGATCAATGGCAAGATCAAAAGGTGTTTATGGGAATTGTTCCTTGTCTGGTAAATTGGTCATTGATGGGACCAAGGGGGAGAGGTTTGGCTACTTTGGGAAAGTCATGGTTTGACCGTTCTTCTCATGCTGTGACCGGACCCGAAGGTTGCCTACGTTCCCCTCAGTTTGAGGAGCTCAGGTTGCCGTAGTTCGTCCGTGGATCGTCTTTTGTTGAAGTTGGTGTCCTTTGAAGGATGTTGTTGCTTTGCTGATGGTGAACTCCTCGGGATGCTCTTTGAGGTGGACTTTTGCAGTGAGCTTTTGAGGCAGACTCTTTCTTCGCCAATATCCATTTCCTTTCCTCCTTTCCATTATCCATTTATTTTCTCTCTTCTCATTTTTTTTAGAGAGAGAGAGAGAGAGGGAGGAGAAACATTAGCCCCAACTTGCTTTCTTGGGCATTGGTTCATTTGTAGCCTCCTGGTGGAATGTCCGTCACTTCTCACTTTGACTTTGAAGATCCGGAAGTCCTTCTGGCTTGGCTGACGTTTCGTTTACGGTTGAATCTTGGTAGTTGAGCAATAACATCCTTGTCTTTTCATCATCTCGGGATGCCTTTGATGTGCATCAAGAATTTGTATCGGGTTGTGTATCGGAGATGTGTACAGGGGTGTGTATAGAGGAAAGGTTTGCCATTAATGGTCTCTTCATGCAAATTGATCACAACATTCATTCACATCAAGATTAATTGTTTGCATTTAGCATTTTTCATTCGTGTTAGGTCCATTCGTCCTTAATGAGTCGTCATTGTAACACCCCGAAAAATTCTAAATTCCATAACTATCACAAATATCACAGTTTACATCTCTTAAATAATATACAAGATATCACTAATCAGCCCAAATGCTCTATAAACTGCTCTGCCCCAATCCTTTCATCCCGATCATCGCTTAACTGCGAAACTGAAACTGGAGGGGGGTGAGCTGGGGGGCTCAGTAAGAAAGGGGATACACAATATCACAGAAGCCAATGGAACACAAACACCAAATAACACTGTCCATGAAATTATAAATATGGACATGCCAATAAGACTCGCATTTTCATAAACCGAATAACTGATCAATCATACTTTACAGTCCGATGTACTAATTATATTCAGGCCCAGTGACTCAACCAAATTAACCGAATTGTTGGCCACCCTCGACGGAGCCGGACCCAACACAAACACAATAACCGAGTCCACTGCGACCGTTACATAATTAGCTACATCGCAACTGTTCCATATAACAAATCTCATAATTGAGCATAATAACACATAAAGCATGCTTTTCAAATAATCATAACATTAACCGAGCAAGTTCAATTCCAAAGCAATTATCAAATGGGACCGAACAATCGATATACGTATCAATAAAATAGAGTACTACGATAAGACGGGTATAAAAGAAATGACACGGAATCGATACTGCGTAGTCTCCCTTACCTCAAAATGCTAAAATCGGATAACCAAAATAATCCACAAATATGAAACCTCGAACTCACGAAGCCACCCTTCAATTGTTTCGCACCATAAACTCATTTTTATGACTCTCTCTCCAATTCTCTGTACAAGCTTTAGAGTAATTGCTTATATACTAAATGATAAAATGTGAGTCATACTAACAAAGCCCATAAAATCCACCTCCTAGTTGAACCCATGCAAGCCACGTAAACATTTTGATAAGATTCAAATTTTCTGACCTTTCATACTAAGCAACAAAAACGTGGCCCACTTTTGAAACTTACTATTTTACTAAATCCGTCCCACAACTCTTTATTTTATTTTTGATTTTCGGTCCGTCCCAAAACGTCGTGCTTAATTTCGGGATGTCACAATCTACCCTCCTTAAAAAGAATTCGTCCGCGAATTCTACTTAATCTTATAGCTCTCGATGATCCTATACGAATACCCCAAGATCTTATCCCCGAGCTAGCTCACAAGCCTTAAGGTCAGGGTACCGCTCTGATACCAACTGTAACACCCCGAAAAAATCTATTTCCATAAATATCAAAATAGTACAATTTACATTTCTGAAATACTATACAAAGCTTCACTATAATCTCAATGCTTTATAAACTGCTCTGAATCAAATATCCATCTCGGACCTCGGTCAACTACAAAAGTCAAACTAGAGGGGGGTGAGCTGGGGGCTCAGTAAGAAAGGGGATACACAATATCACAGAGGCCAATGAAACACAATATATCAAATAACACTGTCCATGAAATTATAAATATGGACATTCCAATAAGACTCATTTCACAATTCCAATTTCAATAAATCATATTTCACAGTCCGATGTCCTAATTATGTTCGGGTCCAGTGACTCAACCAAATTAACCGAATTGTTGGCCGCCCTCGACGGAGCCGGACCCAACACAAACACAATAACTGAGTCCACTGCTACCGT
The DNA here is from genome assembly GCA_026119855.1 of Campanula takesimana. Classification (NCBI taxonomy): domain Eukaryota; kingdom Viridiplantae; phylum Streptophyta; class Magnoliopsida; order Asterales; family Campanulaceae; genus Campanula; species Campanula takesimana. The sequence goes on from JAOWBW010000305.1 coordinate 1,154,478, forward strand.
TACATAATTAGCTACATCGCAACTATTCCATATAACCAATCTCATATTTGAGAACCAATAACACATAAATCATGCTTTTCAAATAATCATAACATTAACCGAGCAAGTTCAATTCCAAAGCAATAATCAAATGGGACTGAACAAATGAATTACGTATCAATAAAATGGAGTACTACGATAAGACGAGTATAAAAAGAAATGACACGGAATCAATACTGCGTAGTCTCCCTTACTTAAAAATGCTAAAAACCGGAACACCAAATAATTGTTGAACCTAATCAAAGTCACGCTCAGAGTAACAAACGTTTTCTTTCTCTCGCTGGATCCCCTTTTCCCATGTATTTATTTTGCAAGGAAAGTATGTCACGACCCGAAAACTAGCCTCTATTTTATTAGTAATAAATAATTATTATTTATTTATTTGCTTATTTATTTATTTAAATTATTATTTATTTAAATATTTATGTGTGCATTTTATGTTTCATAATAATTATGCCTAGCATTTTATTCGAGTTATTTGGGTTAGTGTAACTATTTGTGTCTAGCATTAATTGGTTGATATTGTGTTAATTGGGTAGAAGGTTGATAGGGGTTTTATTTGTGCTAGCTAAGTGAGGAGGGGGCCTAAGTGTAAGTTTTTAAAATCATTTTTAACTACTCCCTCCCTACTCCTCCTCTTCTCCCTCATTCTTCCTCTCATCTCTCCCAGCAACTCTCTCTCTCTCTCATTGGTTTTGGGTAAGTTTTCTTCTCTTCCTTCTCTCTTCATTCTACCTATCTTCCTTCCATTATTTCTCATTTCTCATAACATGAAACTTGTTTAGATCGTCGTTAGGATCGTAGAGGGCTAAAAATATTCAAGTTCCGGCAACTTTGAGAAAATTCAAGTAAGTTGTTTTTCCCCCACTTTTATGCTAAAGTGTTCATTTCATGTTTATATAATGCTTTAGTTGTTGTATTTGATGTTTGGTTGAGTTTGGAATTTGTTTGGAATTTATTTGGGTTTTTGATAAAAATGGTGATTTTGATGAATGTTGGGTTTGCTTCTTGGTTTGGGGTCATTTATGGTGTTATTCAGGTTCCCCTTTTGTTAGATGTTGTTTGGGTACTTTGGGGTTCAAGTTGGGAGTGTTGATGGTGAGAAAAATTTGTTTTGGGTTTGAAAATGGTGGAAACCCAGCTCTATTTTTCGGCATGAAGTCAGACCAGGCGCCCGCCCGCCTGGAGCCAGGCGCCCGCCTACACCCTTTTTTCCAGCGGCCAGACCTTCTGTTGGAATGAGCGCCCGCCCGACCACCTCCAGGCGCCCGCCCGCCCCTGGTTCAGAATTCTCCCTTTTTGCTTGGTTTAGGACTTAGGGCTTAACTAGTTTAGGTTTTATTCTTCTAATTTACCTAAGTTAACATCGTGGAACACTTTATTAATTGGAATTGATTCTTTTGTGAATAATTATGTTACGGAATTTGATTAAGTATCATTTTGGGAATGCGGTCCACCCTTGATGTGTTGTTTGGATTGGTTTACCTTTGTGGTAATTTAATTGGAATGGTTCCCTACTTTGGAATCAATAGTTGTGTATCGTGCTAGTATTTGATTACTTAGATTTTATTTGAAAGTCCAGCTGGTTATTTGTGTATCGAGTCAGGCAATGGATAATGCTATAATGGCACAAGCCAAGTCTAGTATAGCATCGCCCATTGGTCCTTCTTTCCTCATCCAGATTGGCCTTGGATGGGATGAGCTAGCTCCTTTTGTGAGTATTCTAGCTAGGCGTTTTGGAGCATGACTTTGTGGCATGGCTCCCGCCCTTTGTGGCACGTTACTTGGTTATTGGTTCCGGTACCGGGAGTTTTCTCTTCAGGCTTTCATGCTATTATGAAGATGTTGATTGTTGATTATTGAAGCTGCGCAGCGACCTTTATTTGGTTATATCAGTTGGGAAACCTTGGCTAATATCCTTTGTTAAATGTTTATTTCCGCTGCTATCTGTTAATTGATAAATGCTATGTGCTAAGTGATATTTGTTATTGTTTATTGCTTATTGCATATTAGCATGTCATGTAGTTGCATTAGTAACTTATTGAGATTTATCTCACCCCCTTTCTTTTTATCTTTGTTTTTCATTAACCCCCTGTAGATACCCCGGGGAACCACGGCTTGGCTAGAGCGGTGAATTATCCTAGGATGTCTAACTTGTTTTAGATTTGTTTAGAGTCGCCACCTATGTTTTTAAAGGAACATAAGAAAAACCTAGAAATAGCCTAATTTATGTACAAAACCAGAGATTCGGGAGAGAAGGGTTCGGGGGTTAGGTGACGGAGTGGGAAGTACTTAAACACCCACTCCGCCCCGCTTACGCGGGTCTTGCTACTATTGGTGTTCTAATATTTACATGTCCTTCAATTAATTAAATAGAAATGTGCTAACAATTGTGATGAGAAGAAAAGAGGAAATAAAGGGGAAATAAAATAGAATTGTTTTATTTATTTAATGATAAAGATTACATGTAACAAGTAATGTTAAAGAATTACATTAAGAGATGAAGAGAAATTAACATGGTGAATTAAAGTTAAGATTAAAATGAAGGGAGATAACCTTAACTAACTTCAATATGTGAAGTAGTCATGTTGGTCATGTCCCATTAATGGGGATTGCATACATCAAGAAGAAGAAAACAAAGGAAGAAAATGGAGTTGTACCTTGAGAAAGAGGACTTGGAACCTTGACTTGAAAGTGTTGTTGTTGTAATGAAATTGTTGTAGAACAATTTGTGTAGAGTCTTGTTACTAAGAACTCTTGTTGGGAGAATTTGTGTATAATGTAGTTGGTGAATCAAGGTTGGAGTCCAAAAAGAAGTCCTTTTCCAAGGTAGAAGATGATGGTTTTTATAGGTAAAAAAGAGAGGGAAATGATGGAGGGAAATTGGTCATCATGTGAAATGGAATGGGCCAATCACAAATAAGATAAATGAATAAAAGAAAAATAAAAGAAATAAAAGAAATCAAATAATAAATGAAAGAAATATTAGTTTTTGGGAAAAGGCTTAGAATTTGGGATTGGGAGTTAATGAGAAAAGGGGGGATGAATGTGGATGTAAAAAGATGGTTTTTGTGATCAAGAAAAGATGTTTGTAAATAAGAAAAAGGAGGGAAATAAGATGCAATCCGTTACTGCCATATCGGACAGCGCGCGAGTCCCGCCTTTGGGACGGGAGGCGCACGCGGCCCGTTAGCTGTGCCGGAAGCGCGCGATTCTAAAAATGACAGAAAGACAGAAATGACTCTAAAATTAATTCTGTTATGCAGTTTAGTCCAAAACTAACGGAATCAGTTAGGAACTTAACCGAAGTAACAGAAATTAATAAAAATAAGCTAAATAAATATACTATGTATGCAATCGGGGTGAGAGGTCCAAGGCGGGGTGTCTAAAGAGCCCCTCGGCGACGTGGATTGCGAGGCAAAACGCGTCGACGAAAGAAAGACAACCGCCGAGGACATCGACAAGAGAAAACAAAGACTCGATAAAGCAGGAATTTGAAATTACAAAGGATAGAAATGCGCTCCCTGTGTGAGCGACTTTTGCTGATGGTAGAGGTATGGTGATTTTAGTGGTTCACCATGGACCAAAATTGGTGCGCGGTGCGGCATATTCTGATGCGCTGTGCGGCTTGTTGATTCTGGTGCGCGATGCGGCATATTCTGATGCGCTGTGCGGCTTGTTGATTCTGGTGCGCGGTGCGGCATATTCTGATGCGCTGTGCGGCACCTGTTGATTCTGGTACTCTGTGCGGTACCTGGTGCTCTGTGCGGCACCTGTTGATTCTGGTACTCTGTGCGGTACCTGGTGCTCTGTGCGGCACCTGTTGATTCTGGTACTCTGTGCGGTACCTGGTGCTCTGTGCGGCACCTGTTGATTCTGGTACTCTGTGCGGCACCTGCTGATTCTGGTGCTCTGTGCGGTACCTGGTGCTCTGTGCGGCACCTGTTGATTCTGGTACTCTGTGCGGCACCTGCTGATTCTGGTGCTCTGTGCGGTACCTGGTGCTCTATGCGGCACCTGTTGATTCTGGTACTCTGTGCGGTACCTGGTGCTCTGTGCGGCACCTGTTGATTCTGGTACTCTGTGCGGCACCTGCTGATTCTGGTGCTCTGTGCGGCACCTGGTGCTCTGTGCGGCACCTGTTATGTGTATGCTTTGCAGATATATGTGCTTGTGCAAGAAGATGCATGAAGAGAGAAATTGTGCTCGTGGTGTGATGAGATTTTGGAACACCCTTGCAATGAGAGAGAAGTAAGAATGTAAAGAGTGATCTTGTGTGCGGTGTGATTTTGAGGAAAGCGTCGGATGTATTCATACCTTCACTTACCATTGCCGCTTGAGTGGAGATGGATTCCTAATGTCCGCGGAGGATGCTTTGATGGAGAATGTCCATTCTTTAGATGTTGATGAGAGAATGCCCTTGATGTTGGGTTGGCGAGATGGTACTCTGGATGATGGGTTGGTCGTGCTAAAAGGCTGCCTACGTATCCCTTGAAGAGAATCAGACCAGCGTAGTTCAAGGATGATGGAGAACGCTGGAGGAGAGGCTAGGAGCAAAGCAAAGTAAAGCACATAATTTTGCACATAGAAGGAGAAAGAAAAAGAAAAATCTTTTTTTTTTTTTTTTTTTTTTTAGATTAGAAAGGAAAGAATATGCACACATGTGAGGAAAAGATTTTTTTTAGTTCGTGGGTGAACCATTTTAACTATTGTGTGCTTGTGAAGCCAACCCAAGATCAAGTCATGTTCAGTCGAAGTCCGGATTGCCTCGTTTGAATTATGTTGTCGCCGGTGTGCCCAACGAAGATTGATGTCTAGCCCAAGAGATTTGTCGATTATGGGGCTTCAAAAGGATTTTGATGCCGAGATGAGGGGTGGTTGATTGTAAAGCCCCTAGAATGCCTTTGATGCCAAATTTTGAGGGACTTGCATAGCTCCAAGATAAATCAGCTCTTGGCCCAGTCGAGTAAATCGCCCTTTGTTGTTGTAGTGAGCAATCCCCAAGAGGAGATCGTTGATGCCAAGCTTCGAGAGATTGCAAAGCCCCAAGTGTCGTGGGCTTGTAGATGGCGGGATGTGAAGACCTTTCATTGTAAAGCCCCAAATTATCTCGTGATTGGCTCGGCATTGAGAGCGGATGTACCGTTTGGTAAAATTCTTGATAGAGATCTCCTTCTTGCTCTTACTGGGGAGATGAATGGCCTCATTGTGGTTGATACCCAAATGGCTGAGGGCTTATGTCAAAGGATGCAGTAATGTCTTGCGGTGCCGTCGAGGTCGCGGAGGATAAGGTCTTGGCGTGATAAAGTCTCAAATGAGTATGCTTGCTTGACTCTTCTTGAGTTGAACTAATGACGGATCTTCGGATGCAACTAGTGCTGTGGCCCAACTTTATCTGAGCTGCACCTTGTGCTTTTGATCTTGGAGAAGGGGGTGCTGAATTGCAGAAACATTGGGATTGGCCGTAGCATTTCCCGCTATAACCTTGTTTTGATTAGAGTTTAGCATATTGAATCTTTTTCCTTTTCTCTAAGACTTCCTTCAAAATCTCGCTGTGAGTTCTAACAAAAATCATCAACTTCATTCATAACATCGGAGTCTTCATTTAAAACCAAGAGGCCTTTGACTTGAAGTGTTGAGAGACCCTTTGAAACTTGATCCCTTTCATGGAGACTACTCCCAAATTGCGTTGCTCGAGTATTGTTGCCCAAAAGACTGTCGGTCGCGAAGCCCTAATACTGCCCTTTGCTTGAATTACTGTAATGCCGTAGCCTAAAAGATTGTAGATTGTGAAGCCCGTTGAGACCTTCGGTGCCGAATTGAGGAAGCTTCCAATGTTGCACATGACTTGGCTGGGGATACTGCTGGGGAGTTAATTGCTCTTTGCCGAGGGAGCCTTTAAGACTTGACCGTAGCCCCTAGAGTGCCATCATTGATTTCGAGAAAGGTCCACCCTTGATTGGGGAAACGAGCACGGGCACACATGACAAGAGGGCTTTTTGACATCCCTTTTGAGGGACTTTGAGGATAGTTTCACACATCTTTCTTGAGCATAGCCCCTAGGGCGTATTGATTGCCAAATGAAGCAAAAGAATCCCTTGTTCTTGAGTCACATAGTCCCTAGGGCGTCACCATTTGTTGAGAAAAGCAAGAGTGACCCATCCTCGTGCGAGGGAACAAACATGAGAGGACATGGCAAGAGCTACTCCATTTCTCAGGAGTCTTTCGGCGTACTTTAGAAGCACATACTTGAAGAAGCTTTGAAAACTGAGACACATGTTGTTGCTATTTGCTGCCCAAGCCCATTGACTAGCTATGGGTTATTTGTGCAACCTCGTGCCCTTTTGTGATGGGCTCGTTCTCGGATGGGTCTTGGTTACCACGGGCCTTCTTTTCATGAACCCAAGAATGCACACTGCTGGAGAATGATACCAATAACCCAAGACAACCTTTGATGGTGCCATATCTTGTCGAGCTTTTTGCAATCCCAAAGTTGACTCGGTGGGGAATTGACTTGCTGAGGAGATCCAATGTAGAGCTCGTGTAGTTGTCTTCTTTAGAGGCCAGAGATCTCCATTTCTCTTTCCCTTCTCTCTCTCACTCTCTCATTTTTTTTATGACGCACCCTGTTTTTTGCCTAGACCGCCCTTTCGGGTTTTCAATCTAGCGGGCATCTCTTTTGCGTCTTTTTTTTTTACTCGATTAATGAGGAAGTGTGCATTGACTCTAGCTGAGGATGAGAGACATGTGATTTTGCGGTGAAAACCTTTTGTCACTAAAGATGAGTGACATTGACTCGACTAGGGAAGTGTCCCTAGTATTGACATGTATTTTTTTTTATTGAATTGAATGACTCACGAAGGGAAGTAAGTCATTAAGAGAGAAGAGAAGGAAAGCCCCAATTTGATTGCAAGAAATTGGGAGTATGCAGAAAGAATAGAAGTCCTTAGACTCGACAAGGAACGCGAAATGATTCCAAATCTAAGAAAGTTGTTCAATCTTTTTGGTGATTAATTCATTGGCAAACGAATCGTACAAAGATGTCTTTACAAGTTCGAGATGAAGGCCGATCACCATAACGCGCTAGGGCTAAACATATCTTCTTTCTTGCATGAGACCGGACCCGCAGGTTGCCTACGTTCCTCCAGTGTAGAGGCTCAGGTCACCGTAGTTCTTGTGAACTCTCCATTCTTCGTGATGAATTGTTGCCTCGTCCTTCGTTGGTGGATGATGATCTTGATGTGAACTTCTTTGATTGAGGGGGATTTTTTTTTTTTTTTTTTTTTTTTTTGTGTGCTCTAACTTTTGCCTAGGTTGATTTGATGGTTTCAACCTAGCGAGCTCTTTTTTTTTTTTTTTTTTTTTTTTTTTAATCCCCCTTTGAAAACTTTGCTTGACTTCTTCATGATTGTTGCTCCACCTTGTTTGTCTTGGCTTCGTCGTTGATGTTGGCGTCGATGTTTAGCCCCTAGGCGTTCAAGTGATGGCCTTGTTCTAAAACTTGTTTAGACATTTTTTCATCATTTTGCCAAGAATTAGATCGAACAACTTGACAGAGTGTATAACGACAAGAACGACATTTATTTGATAAGAAGACTCGACACTTAACATGGGACGAGAGAAAATATTAATGCACACAAAAGAGGACTTTTGACTTTTTTTTTTTTTTTATTCCTACTACTAGGTAGAGAAAGAGAAACGGAGATTGTTGTCGTCGTCCTCTTTGTTGAAGCCCCATTTCAAAACCAAGCCACTTCTTTGATGAGTTGCTCTTCACCCACGGTAAATTCGCCGTTGTCGATCAAATCTTGGATGATGTTTCGGAGAAGGAAGCACCCTTCGGTAGTGTGGCCACTATGCTTGTGGTAGCCGCACCATTCACCATGAGCATGATTTTTCAGTATCGCCTTCGGCTTGTACCCCTCCAAAGGTTTGATCTTCCCTCTTGCCACCAAAATTTCAAATGCCTCGGCTTGGGTTACTCCTTGGAGAGGAGTGAAAACTCGGTTGTTGGTGGTACCTTTGTAGCTTTTGAGGGTCGGGCCACTTGAGCATGCTTTATCATTGAACTTTGCTTTGCTGTCGGTGAGCTCTTGCAAATGGGCTTTGAGTTCGGAAACCTCTTCCTTGTGAATTCTTCTTTCATAATAAAGACGGGCCTTGAGTTCGGAAACCTCTTCTTTGTGAATCCTCTTGTCGATATCGAAACGGGCTTGCCACAAATTGTCTTTACGGCGGGCATCCTCGACAATCCTATCCATTTGTTCCCCCATTGATTTCATTACGTTGAGTAACCCTTCGTTGGACACGAAATCATTTCCACCGTTGTTGTTGTTGCCGTTGGAAGCCATTGGACCTATTGGAAGAGCACGGTTGATCTTAGATTGGCCCCACAAACACCTTTTGGATAAAATGAATTAACCCACAAACAAAGAAAAAGACTCAACCACATAAGGAAAAACGACTCTTTTTTTTTTATTTACAAAGTCGGAAGGACGTGGTCCTTTTGGGGTTTCTAGGAAAATAGTGGAATCGTCACACTAGTATATAGACCTTCTCGCGGTCCCATATACTCATCGGATTCCACCACGCTTGTGAGACCTACATGTGTCGGGATTAAACTAAATTAATGTAGTAAATCATACATGCGGGGACGGATTTTTATTTTCGTCCAAAATAACCACTTTTGGGGACGGAGTTTTATTTCGTCCATTGCAACAAGTTGGCATGTATGATTTGAAGACATTAGTTTAGAGAAATCTCGGTACATGATAACCGACTTGGTCACGGAGTGTTAGACCCTAGACTAGAATTGTGTGGCTTGTGCTCGGCTTGAATATGAGGCTCAAAGGTCACCCCCGGCATGTAGTCATGAACTACGCCACGGGCTGAGGTTTACCGCTTCGAAAGAGCCAAGGTCGAGTGGAGCTTGAAACTTTCTAGGACGGGCCTCGACGGGTTTGGGGTTGGACTTGTGCGACTCGATAGTGAGCAATTGATAAGAATATGTGCATGTAGTGTGAGGTCTAACATGTGACAAAACATTTTTTTTTTTTTTTCAAAAGAAATAAAAAAAACAAATAAGCACATAATTACAACTTTCGAATCACCCGTGTGACCGATAAAACAAACAGGAAATAAAACAAGTTCTGTGCAGGCCCGGTGCCCACACACTGTCAAAACCATTCTGTTCTGTGCACTGTTCTATTTCTGGAAAATGACCAGAAGCGCGCGCATTAGGATGCCTACTCGGGAGGCGCGCGCGTTAGACAAAGAGGGGCAGAGGCGCCCGCATCTGGGTAACAACCTGTAAATCAGCGGGTTCAAGGGATTGCCTTGACCCTAAATAAAAATGCTTTCCCCTGCAGAATTTGTTAGCACAGAAACATGGAATGGAAGGACAAGAAGGAAGACGGGCGATTCTGGTAATTGGGGTCGGACGCGCGCGCTTTAGGCCAAGAAGGCCAGAGGCGCGCGCTTCCCACCCTTTTTACCAGAATGCCCAGAAAACAGTAATAAGAACACCAAAAGTTAAGAACGCAAGTTTAACCCTCTAATCAGTCCCCAGCAGAGTCGCCACTGTAGATACCCCGGGGAACCACGGCTTGGCTAGAGCGGTGAATTATCCTAGGATGTCTAACTTGTTTTAGATTTGGTTAGAGTCGCCACCTATGTTTTTAAAGGAACATAAGAAAAACCTAGAAATAACCTAATTTATGTACAAAACCAGAGATTCGGGAGAGAAGGGTTCGGGGGTTAGGTGACGGAGTGGGAAGTACTTAAACACCCACTCCGCCCCGCTTACGCGGGTCTTGCTACTATTGGTGTTCTAATATTTACATGTCCTTCAATTAATTAAATAGAAATGTGCTAACAATTGTGATGAGAAGAAAAGAGGAAATAAAGGGGAAATAAAATAGAATTGTTTTATTTATTTAATGATAAAGATTACATGTAACAAGTAATGTTAAAGAATTACATTAAGAGATGAAGAGAAATTAACATGGTGAATTAAAGTTAAGATTAAAATGTAGGGAGATAACCTTAACTAACTTCAATATGTGAAGTAGTCATGTTGGTCATGTCCCATTAATGGGGATTGCATACATCAAGAAGAAGAAAACAAAGGAAGAAAATGGAGTTGTACCTTGAGAAAGAGGACTTGGAACCTTGACTTGAAAGTGTTGTTGTTGTAATGAAATTGTTGTAGAACAATTTGTGTAGAGTCTTGTTACTAAGAACTCTTGTTGGGAGAATTTGTGTATAATGTAGTTGGTGAATCAAGGTTGGAGTCCAAAAAGAAGTCCTTTTCCAAGGTAGAAGATGATGGTTTTTATAGGTAAAAAAGAGAGGGAAATGATGGAGGGAAATTGGTCATCCATGTGAAATGGAATGGGCCAATCACAAATAAGATTAATGAATAAAAGAAAAATAAAAGAAATAAAAGAAATCAAATAATAAATGAAAGAAATATTAGTTTTTGGGAAAAGACTTAGAATTTGGGATTGGGAGTTAATGAGAAAAGGGGGATGAATGTGGATGTAAAAAGATGGTTTTTGTGATCAAGAAAAGATGTTTGTAAATAAGAAAAATGAGGGAAATAAGGTGCAATCCGTTACTGCCATATCGGACAGCGCGCGAGTCCCGCCTTTGGGACGGGAGGCGCGCGCGGCCCGTTAGCTGTGCCGGAAGCGCGCGATTCTAAAAATGACAGAAAGACAGAAATGACTCTAAAATTAATTCTGTTATGCAGTTTAGTCCAAAACTAACAGAATCAGTTACGAACTTAACCGAAGTAACAGAAATTAATAAAAATAAGTTAAATAAATATACTATGTATGCAATCGGGGTGAGAGGTCCAAGGCGGGGTGTCTACACCCCCCCAGGACCAAGGAATTAGACTCGCTGATCACGAGGACGTCGCGAGGGTTGAGCTTTTGGGGCAAGTGTATATTGGTGGGTTTACATTATATAAATGTGTAACTCTTTTGGGGATAGTTGTACCACACTTTGACGTCACTAAGATTTGTATATTTTATTATTTTGTAGTGTGAGCTTATGGGGCTTACACTAGTTAATTGTTGTTGTTAAATTGTTTTCCAAAACCTTGTGTTATCATCTTTTGATATGAAATGAAATTTTTATCTCCGATATTTTGGTATTTTGATTAGTAAGTCGACGTCCACCTCGCGCACTCCGGGCCCGCGGGTTCGGGGGTCGCGACAAAGTACATGAGTCATCAAAGTAAAAGTCTACTAATTTACACCTCATGCTAATATTTGCACACCTCATTCTACCCAATTTTACTTACTGCGTAAGCCAACAAAAATGGGTGGGGCCCAAACCAACTCCTCATTCTCATATTAATCCGTCCCATATTTTACTTTATTTTCATTTCCATTTTTTTTCTCAATCCGCCCCAAAATGACGTGCTTAATTTCGGGATGTTACAATTGTAACACCCCGAAAAATTCTATTTCCATAAATATCAAAATAGTACAATTTACATTTCTGAAATACTATACAAAGCTTCACTATAATCTCAAATGCTTTATAAACTGCTCCGAATCAAATATCCCGTCTCGAACCTCGGTCAACTACAAAAGTCAAACTAGAGGGGGGTGAGCTGGGGGCTCAGTAAGAAAGGGGATACACAATATCACAGAGGCCAATGAAACACAATATATCAAATAACACTGTCCATGAAATTATAAATATGGACATTCCAATAAGACTCATTTCACAATTCCAATTTCAATAAATCATATTTCACAGTCCGATGTCCTAATTATGTTCGGGTCCAGTGACTCAACCAAATTAACCGAATTGTTGGCCGCCCTCGACGGAGCCGGACCCAACACAAACACAATAACCGAGTCCACTGCTACCGTTACATAATTAGCTACATCGCAACTATTCCATATAACCAATCTCATATTTGAGAACCAATAACACATAAATCATGCTTTTCAAATAATCATAACATTAACCGAGCAAGTTCAATTCCAAAGCAATAATCAAATGGAAGAAGTGGCATTTGGAAGTGTTACTGACTTAACATTTAGGTTTCGGCATAAGAACAAATGAATTACGTATCAATAAAATGGAGTACTACGATAAGACGAGTATAAAAAGAAATGACACGGAATCAATACTGCGTAGTCTCCCTTACTTAAAATGCTAAAAACCGGAACACCAAATAATTGTTGAACCCAATCAAAGTCACGCTCAGAGTAACAAACGTTTTCTTTCTCTCGCTGGATCCCCTTTTCCCATGTATTTATTTTGCAAGGAAAGTACATGAGTCATCAGAGTAAAAGTCTACTAATTTACACCTCATGCTAATATTTGCACACCTCATTCTACCCAATTTTACTTACTGCGTAAGCCAACAAAAATGGGTGGGGCCCAAACCAACTCCTCATTCTCATATTAATCCGTCCCATATTTTACTTTATTTTCATTTCCATTTTTTTTTCTCAATCCGCCCCAAAATGACGTGCTTAATTTCAGGATGTTACAATCTACCCTCCTTAAAAAGAATTCGTCCGCGAATTCTACTTAATTTTATAGCTCTCAATGATCCTATACGAATACCCCAAGATCTTATCCCCGAGCTAGCTCACAAGCCTTAAGGTCGGGGTACCGCTCTGATACCAACTGTAACACCCCGAAAAATTCTAAATTCCATAACTATCACAAATATCACAGTTTACATCTCTAAAATAATATACAAGATATCACTAATCAGCCCAAATGCTCTATAAACTGCTCTGCCCCAATCCTTTCATCCCGATCATCTCTTAACTGCGAAACTGAAACTGGAGGGGGGTGAGCTGGGGGGCTCAGTAAGAAAGGGGATACACAATATCACAGAAGCCAATGGAACACAAACACCAAATAACACTGTCCATGAAATTATAAATATGGACATGCCAATAAGACTCGCATTTTCATAAACCGAATAACTGATCAATCATACTTTACAGTCCGATGTACTAATTATATTCAGGCCCAGTGACTCAACCAAATTAACCGAATTGTTGGCCGCCCTCGATGGAGCCAGACCCAACACAAACACAATAACCGAGTCTACTGCGACCGTTACATAATTAGCTACATCGCAACTGTTCCATATAACAAATCTCATAATTGAGCATAATAACACATAAAGCATGCTTTTCAAATAATCATAACATTAACCGAGCAAGTTCAATTCCAAAGCAATTATCAAATGGGACCGAACAATCGATATACGTATCAATAAAATAGAGTACTTCGATAAGACGGGTATAAAAGAAATGACACGGAATCGATACTGCGTAGTCTCCCTTACCTCAAAATGCTAAAATCGGATAACCAAAATAATCCACAAATATGAAACCTCGAACTCACGAAGCCACCCTTCAATTGTTTCGCACCATAAACTCATTTTTATGACTCTCTCTCCAATTCTCTGTACAAGCTTTAGAGTAATTGCTTATATACTAAATGATTAAAATGGTGAGTCATACTAACAAAGCCCATAAAATCCACCTCCTAGTTGAACCCATGCAAGCCACGTAAACATTTTGATAAGATTCAAATTTTCTGACCTTTCATACTAAGCAACAAAACGTGGCCCACTTTTGAAACTTACTATTTTACTAAATCCGTCCCACAACTCTTTATTTTATTTTTGATTTTCGGTCCGTCCCAAAACGTCGTGCTTAATTTCGGGATGTCACAGTCATTGACTAGTATGCTTAGGAGTCAATTCATCATTTAGGGACGTAGCAATCAATTGATAATAACAAGCAAGGTAATTTCAAGAGTAAGTGTATATTGCAAATAATGTCTCAAGTCTAGAGAGAAGAGAAGGAAAATGACTCTTTTATTTAGATAACTTTACACATACATGTCCAAGTATGGACCTTTGTAAAAATAAAAAGACACAGTCTGAGACGGACTTTTGGTGAAAGTCTAGATCCTACGAGGCTGGAAGACTCTTTTTTTTTTTTTTAGGGATGGGCTCCCATGAAGCACGATGATCCATTTTCTTCCTCAATTGTTGGAGAGATCATCGGCGGCATATTCCATGTCTTCTATGGGGAACTCGGGTTCCATGTCGTCGGGAAAGATGTCGCGAGGTCTCCATTTGGCTTGGCGTTGTAATTGCCGGATCCGTCTACTACTCATGAGTTGGGAGTTTGCTCTGGCCATCTCCTTTTGGTGATTTCCTTTCAAGGCGCGCAACCTTTGTGCATGACACTCGACGAGGGTACATACCTCCATTTGATGTAGCCGCCTTTGGGCTTCCGAAGCACGGGCTTCCCCTTGTTGTTCACGTGGATGGTTGTCTCGGACGCCAATTCAGGTGTGGGCTCCTTGGTCGATGTTTCCGATGGACAGAACCGCGAAGGACTTTTAGCATATTAAACCTCATGGCGAAATTATAACCATGATTTGAGAAAAATGCTTCATTATCAGATTAGCCTTTGAAAAGAGTTGACCTCTTATTTTAAGAAAACTTGATTTCCAATTTTTTGAATGAGGATTGACACACGCATTTTTCTATTTGAGTAAAAGACTCACACATTTCCCCCTCTCTTTTTTTTCATAAGGATTGACACACACACATTTCATTTGAGTAAACGACTCACACATTCAAATGGGTTTAACGAAGAGACGAACATGACTTAAGTTGGCCTAATTCAAACGGGCTTTTGGGAAGAGGTGAGTGATTGACTCACTTTCCAAACGGACTTCCTAGGGTGACGGAGAGCGGCCCTAAGGGACTTAACTTAAAGGTTACGGGGACAAGGAGCCTCCTTGGCTTGTCGGAATATAGTCAGGATAACATGGGACAAAACCTTACTGGTTTGGGACCAGATGGTACTCACACTAGTTCGAGCCATCACGACGATCGCAGCAACTGAGATGGTCATCACATGGAGGTGCAAACTGAGGAGGCCAATGCTTGACCAAGGTATATTACCATATGGTGCCATGACAGTTAAACTCGAAGGGGTCATGGTCACGCGACGACACTGACGGGAACGAAATGGCATGAGGGGCGTAGAATTGGTCATCATGTGACGGCCCAAGGAGGAAGGGGAGAGAGTTACCCTAAGCACCTTTTGTTTCTTTTCTTTAACAGACGCTTTGGAGGATAACAGGGATCCATCCAAAGACTTGACTAACTTCCTAGGGAATTACGCCTAGGGGTTTAACGGGGATCTTAACGGGGACCTAAGGGACAAAACCTAGGGGTTTGGCGGGAATTTCAACAGGGACCTAGGGGACAATGCCTAGGGTTCCAATGGGAATCTCAACGGGGATCACCACGGGGATCACAACGGGGATCACAACGGGATCACAATGGGGATCACAATGGGGATCACAACGGGATCACAATGGGGATCACAACGGGGGCCTAGGGGACAACACCTAAGGTTCAACGGAGGTTTCAGCGGGGATCACAAACGGGATCACAACGGGGATCACAACGGGGATCACAACGGGATTACAATGGGGATTACAACGGGGATCACAACGGGATCGCAACGGGGGCCTAGGGGACAACACCTAGGGGTTCAACGGAGGTTTCAGCGGGGATCACAAACGGGATCACAACGGGGATCACATCGGGGATCACAACGGGATTACAACGGGATCACAACGGGGATCACAACAGGGATCACAATGGGGATCACAACGGGGATCACAACGGGATCATAATGGGGATCACAACGGGACCTTGGAAGGATAGTGGGGATCCATCCAAAGACTTGACGAAATGCCTTTATGGAGGTCTTGGAGGATAACGGGGATCCGTCCAAAGACTTAACGAAATGACGCTCATTAACGCAAGAATTCGTCAAGGCCAAGAAGCAAAAATGGAGCAAAGTCATGCAATGTGCAATTATTTATTCATCCACGTTTACTTAAAAAGCATTTTTATTCCTATATGGTTGAAAAAGATTTCTCTTCTTTTTCGCAACTACTCTAAATCCTGGGTCAGTGGAGGCCATCACTACGCCTATAAGCCCCTCGTTTTTCACCTGTATTGCACGCCCCCAAGGATGGACTGTCCCGGGCGAGGGTCCTATAGGGCACGCGGCTTCCATCGACCAAAAGAGACGAACCTAGGGTCTAGTGCATCGCAAGGTTCCCAATATGTGAGCCATTCCAATCATGATTAAGCCCCAGTCAAGATCAAGATTCGTCTTAGGGACTTAAGGGACTTCCGACATAACCTCATCTTTGATGAGGGCCTTCGAATCTTATCCATGGGCTTAAGGATGATTAGTATGAACCATTCATTAGGGCTTGACAACACAGTGTCACCCTATCTATAACACATGACTTAGGTTAATTATAGCCAATATTAACGCATAAGTCAAGGACCGGGTCAAAGTTGACCATGGTCACACTTGTTTTCACAAGGAGTCGTGACTCGGGAATTAACTTGGCCATAATTAATCTCAGACACGTATTAGGGACGTGGCAACGTGAGCTAGACCAAAACCAACCGAAGTCACGGAATTTGTGTGTCACGGACATGTGTGGTTGACTCGGCTCAGAAGGGGTGGTGGAATGTACCCGTGCGCGCTTGAAGGGAACAAGAGCGCCAATCGAGCTGCATCTGGCATCCATCCCGGGTTTAAAGGGTATTTGGAACGTGCAAGGTCAAGTGCGCGTTGTGTGAAGTCATTCTATATTCCCTTTTGAGTCAAAATAGAAATTTTCAATCTGTTTTTTCAATATTATGAACAACACATGAGCAAGATATGAACAAATATGGACAAGCATGGAATAAGCAATTTATACAAGCAATCAATCAAAGAATATGAACAAGTGAGGACCAAAACTTTGTACATGTAACAATTGTGCACAACCAAGAATTTTTGAAAGCCAAACATTTTACAAGAAGAGCAATTCATTTGAAAAGCCATTTGTACAAATCAAGTTGTGCACAACAAAAAGAGGGTTTTGAAAACAAAGAAATTTTTCAAGAAGGGTGATGCACAATGAGGCTTTGAAAACCTATTTTATTTTTCCAAAAGATTGTGCATAACCAAGCTTTAAGAACCAAGTTTTGGCCAAAGAAAATGAGGTAATGTGCACAAATAAGACTGTAAATTTGGAACCTGGACAAGCAGAAGCAAAGGGGGTGTTCAGAGTGTTGCTTCCTGCACAAAATGGTTAAATTGCAACATTCTGACCCCTACCCAAAGTAGCCGTACGGCTAAGACAAGAGGGTTGAGATTTTTTCCAGTTTTTCCAACTTCTGATCACCAAGCCCCAGTTTATTGCATTTCCAGAACAGATCCACCCAAAAAAGTTCAAAAGAAACATGAAACACACAAAAGCATGCACAAGGTCAAACTAACGGGGCGGGAGTTTAACCCACACAAGAATCCCCCCGGATTTCTAGAAAGAAGTGCGGAAACAAACTTTTCCCCAGCAGAGTCGCCAATGTAAGGATCCCGTCCCTCGGGGCGAAACAAGCGAAGTTCGCACGAGGAAGAAATGCCAAACACGGGTAACTTTCCTAACGAAAAAGAAACGGAGTCGCCACATTTGTTAATTTTAAACCAAACAAATGAAAATGGTTAGAGAATGTGAGTTCGGAGGTCAGGTTACACTTTGGAAGAACATATTTGCGGTTCACCCAAAATGCCTCAGAAAAACCGAGTCTCCCTTGTTAGTTTGAAAATGTTCATGTGTGTGTGTGTATTTAACGGAAAAGTTTCTGTTATTGGTTTTGTTTGGAAAAACTTAACTGAAAGTGTCACGACCCGAAATATAGGCTCTATTTTATTAGTAATTAAATGATTTTTATTTAATTATTTGCTTATTTATTTAATTGAATTATTATTTATTTAAAATTTATGTGTGCAATTTATGTGTTATAATATTTATGCCTAGCATTTTATTTGGGTTATTTGAATTGGGTAGTATTAGAGGAGGGGGTCTTTGTGTAAGATTTTAAATAATACTCCTACCCTCTCCCTACACCTCCTTCTCCCTCATACACTCCATCTCCCTCACCCTACTCCCTCCCATTCCCAGCACAAACCTCTCTCTCTCTCTTGGTTGGGTAAGTTTCATCTTCTCCCTTCTCTCTTCTTTTTCTTCATCTTCTCCTAGTTATTTCTCATTTCTTAAAACGTGAACCTTGTTTAGATCGTCGATAGGATCGGTAGAATCAAAAATATTTGAAATCCGTCAACTTGAGAAAATTCAAGTAAGTTACTTTTCCCCCATTTTAATGCTAAAATGTTCATATCATGTTTAGATATTGTTTGATGTGTTACATTTGAAGTTTGGATGAGTTTTGAATTTGTTTGGAATTTATTTGGGTTTTTGATCAAAAATGGTGAAATCTTGAATGTTGGGTTTGATTCTTGATTTTGGTTGTTAAATGTTGTTTTAGGAGTCTTTTAGACTTATTAGTTGTTTCGGTACATTAGTATATGAGTTGGAAGGTTGGATTTTGTGTTGAATGTGTTTTGGGTTTGAAAATGGAAGAACCCATGTTGTTCTTCCCGATTTATGGTAATTCAGAACATTGGGCGGCCGCACAAGATAGTCTGGGCGACCGCACAACTATCTGAAAGCTTTTGGTCGTGGTTGAGGGTCTTTTTGGGCGACCGCACAATACCTTTTGGGCGGCCGCACAGAACCCCTGAAAGTTTACATTTGTTAAATTTGTGTGATGAAGGATGTGTATTGATCCAAACCTTGGGTGTCCTTCTAGTTGACCTTAGTGAACATTGTAGTACACTTTAGTGATAGAATTGGGTCCTTTGTGATGAAGTTTGTGTTTGAAATTAATTAAGTGTTAATTGAGATCATTGGGACGCTTTAATTGTGCGTTGTTGGTATATTTCACTTTCTTGGTGACTTCTTGGTATGGTTTACCTTTGTGGTGATTTAATTGGATTGGTTCCCTACTTTGGAACCTTAAGTTGTTTATTCATGCTAAAATATTATTACTTAGCATTTAATTAGAAGCCCAGCTGGCATATTTGTTGCATCGGGCGATGGGAAAGATTATAATGGCAAAGCCAAGTCCATTATAATGTTGACCATTGTTTTGCCCTTACTATACCCCTTTTCCAGATTGGCCTTGGAAAAGTCAAGTTAGCGTTCCCTTGTGATGTATCTAGCTATCGGGCATGACTTTGTGTCATGTCCTTGTCCTTTGTGACACTTTTATGGTTATTGGTTCCGGTACCGGGGTTTCTCTTCGGCTTTCATGCTATTATGAAGATGATGATTTGTTGAGTATTGAAGCTGCGCAGCGATCCTTTATTTGGATGTTCCGGTTTGGAAAACCTTGGCTATATCCTTTGTTATGTGTTTATTTCCGCTGCTATCTGTTATGTGATAAATGCTATGTGCTATGTGATATTTATTATTGCTTATTTCTTATTGCATCATAGCATGTCATGTAGTTACATTAGTAACTTATTGAGATTTATCTCACCCCCTTTCTTTTATCTTTGTTTTTCCTTAACCCCCCCAGGTGCTAAGGATTAGTCTCGCTGATCACGAGAAAGAGGACGTCGAGTGTGGATCCATTCTTTTGGGGAAGGTTGTTATAGATTGGTTTACATTATATAAATGTGTAATCTTTTGGGATAGTTGTACCAAACAATGACGTCACTAAGATTTGTACATTTGTATTTTGTTGGGTATAAACTTGTGGAAGTTTATGATAGTTGTATTTGGTTTTTATTAAACTTGGTTTTGTAAAACTTTGGATTATCACCTTTCGGTATTAAATGGAATTTTTAACCTTGGTATTTCATAGTTTTGGTTTTAGAGTCGACGTCCAGATCGCGGTCTCGGGCCCGCGGGGTCCAGGGTCGCGACAGTTGGTATCAGAGCTATGGCATTAGCTCTAAGTATAAGTCTAGGTGGATAAGTATGAACTAGGTGGGTAGTAGAGTGCGGAGTGATTAACGGTTGATGTTTTATGCAGGTAATTACTCGAAATGTCCGGAAGAAGAAACAGAGGAGGTACTAGCGGGGCACAGAATCAGAATGACTCAAGGGAAGAAGCTCGTGCCATGTTTCAAGGCATGTTCGAGGCGGCCATGAAGGCCATACATGATCAAGGTCCGAGGGTAGAACAAGCTCCACCCCGCTATGGATTGGAGCAATTTCTGAAGTTGAAACCGGTTGAATTCAAAGGGGAACCCGATGTAAGGAAAGCTGAATTGTGGATTGATTCGATGGAGAAGATTTATGATGTATTTGGTTGCTCGGATGAGGATAAGGTCCGGTTTGCAGCTTACAAGCTTTGGGAGCCGCCGAGCATTGGTGGAAAGGTGTTAAAGCTACTTGGGATGATACTCACACGGTGTATGCGTGGGAGTTGTTTGTGCGCAAATTCAAGGAGCATTTCATTCCGGTTGTTGATCAAACCGAAAGGAGATCGAGCTACTCAACTTGGAGCAAGGTTTGTTGTCTATAGCACAATACTCGGCTAAGTTCATAGAATTAGCCCGGTATTGCGACTATTTGGTGAGGACCGAGGAACAAAAGGCTATGAGATTCATTCGGGGATTGAAGACCTCCATCCGTACTCAACTGATTGCTCAACGGATTGTGACTTTCCAAGATGCGGTGGACCGAGCCTACTTAATAGAGCAAGATATTGGGGAGCATAAGAGGAAGACCGAAGTTGTGAATACGGGTAAACCGGGAAGCCATGCTAAATCTCAACCTTAACACCGTTCCGACAACCGAGGTAACCCGGGAGCATCATCTCAGTTTAAGGGGCAACCCACACCGAGGAATCCGGGTACTACTCCGGGGATTCAGTTTAGGAAGCCTTGTACCTTTTGTCAGAAGGTAGGCCATGCGGAGGATAGGTGTTGGAAAAAGCAAGGCAAATGCACCAATTGTGGTGAAATGGGGCACTTTGCGAGAGACTGCACGAGGCACCGAGGTCAAGCATCCGGGTCAGGAGTTGGTGTTAATCAGGGTCAGAAAAGGGATGCCGCAGGGAAGCCCAAAGTTGAAGGGAAGGTTTATGCCATGAATCAACAACAAGCTACCGATGATCCATCCGTTATTGGAGGTATTGTTTCTGTGTCTAATGTGAGCGCACGAGCGTTAGTAGATCCAGGATCATCTCATTCATACATTTCTGTGCAATTTGCTTCCATGTTAAATGCTGCATTCGAGTCTTTACCGTACGTGCTAGAGGTGTCGACCCCTATAGGAGAATGTTTGATTTCTGACCGAGTCTTTCGTGCTTGTGACGTGGGTATTTGTGGTCGAGTCCTTTGTGCGGATTTGGTAGTTCTTCCTATCCAAGACTTTGATGTCATTTTGGGTATGGATTGGTTGAGCAAGTTTCATGCTTCTGTTGATTGCCGTAGGAAAACTGTTACTTTTTCTATTCCCGATGTGCCTAAATTTGTGTTTGAGGCTTTTCCTCTGAGTAGAAAGGTTCGCTTAATTTCTTTTATGAAAGCGAGAAAATTATTGCATAGTGGTTGTGAGGGGTATTTGGCTAGTGTTCTTGATACTAGGAAAGAATCCCCTAGTTTTGATAGTGTTAGGTTAGTTCGGGAATTTCCCGATGTTTTCTCTACCGAGTTTGATATGCCTCCCGATCGTGAGATTGAGTTTTGTATAGATCTTTTGCCGGGTACGGCTCCGATTTCGAAAGCGCCTTATAGGTTAGCTCCCGCAGAGTTGAAAGAATTAAAGGTTCAGTTGCAAGAGTTGCTTGATCGAGGGTTTATCCGCCCTAGTGTTTCCCCGTGGGGAGCACCGGTTTTGTTTGTGCGGAAGAAAGATAGTTAGTTGAGATTGTGTATAGATTTCCGGAAGTTGAATCAGGTTACGGTGAAGAATAAATATCCTCTACCCCATATCGATGATTTATTTGATCAGCTTCAAGGGTCCGTGGTTTTCTCTAAGCTTGATTTGAGGAGTGGGTACCATCAGTTGAAGGTTCGGTCGGAGGATATTCCGAAGACTGCTTTTCGCACTCGGTATGGTCATTATGAGTTCTTGGTTATGCCGTTTGGGTTGACTAATGCGCCGGCCGTGTTTATGGATTTGATGAACCGGATTTTCCATCCCTATCTTGATTCGTTCGTGGTAGTCTTCATCGACGACATTCTTGTTTATTCGAAATCTCGAGAGGAGCATGAACAACATTTGAGGACAGTTTTATCCGTTCTTGCGAGGGAGAAATTATTTGCGAAGTTCAGTAAATGCGAATTCTGGCTCGAGAAGGTGTCATTTCTGGGTCATGTGATTTCTAAAGATGGGATTTCTGTGGATCCTTCAAAGATTGAAGCCATAGTGGATTGGAAGAGACCCGAATCAGTGACAGAGATTAGAAGCTTTCTGGGTTTAGCCGGGTATTACCGAAGATTTATTGAAGGGTTTTCGAGGATCGCTACTCCGATGACTCAGTTGACCCGGAAGAATGTTCCGTTTGTGTGGACCGAGAAATGTGACAAGAGTTTCGAGGAATTGAAGAAGAGGTTGACTACCGCACCGATCTTGACTTTGCCTATGGGAGCGATGGTCTAGTGATTTACAGTGATGCTTTGAAAGAGGGTTTGGGTTGTGTGTTGATGCAGAATGGGAAAGTAATTGCCTATGCTTCGAGGAAGTTGACCCCGAGCGAACAGAATTACCCGACTCATGATATGGAGTTAGCGGCTATTGTATTTGCGTTGCACAAATGGAAGCACTATCTTTATGGAACGAAGTTTGAGATTTTTACGGATCACAAAAGTTTGAAGTACCTTTTCTCCCAGAAAGAGTTGAACAACCGACAGCGCCGATGGATGGAATTGTTGAAGGATTATGATTGTACGATTTCTTATCATCTGGGGAAGGCGAATGTGGTAGCCGATGCGATTAGTAGAAAGTCTTATGTGGCTTCGATGATGGTCCGTGAGTGGAAAATGCTTGAGGATGTTCGAGATTGGTCTCCTCGTGAATCGAGACATGGGGCTATTTTTGCAAATATTAGGGTATCTCCGACCCTAATTCAGAGGATAAAGGAAGCTCAGAAAGAAGATCCCGAGTTGGTGAAGGTAATGGGTAAACTGAAGGAAAAGAACTTCGATGATTTTTCTATTAGCCCGGTGGGAGTGTTGACTTTCCGTGGTCGTTTGTGTGTTCCGGATGTTGATAGAATTAAACAGAGAGTTCTTGATGAGGGTCACAAATCGAGGTATACTATTCATCCGGGTAGTACGAAGATGTATCAGGATTTGAAGCAACAATTTTGGTGGATTAATATGAAAAGGGAAATAGCCGAGTATGTTTCGAGGTGTCTAACTTGTCAGCAGGTCAAAGCCGAGCATCAGAGACCCGCGGGATTACTTCAGCCGTTAGAGATTCCCGAGTGGAAATGGGAGCATGTGACTATGGATTTCGTTACGGGACTACCTCGTACCCGTAGGAAGTATGACAGTGTTTGGGTAATAGTGGATAGATTGACCAAGAGTGCCCATTTCTTGCCTATTGACATCAGATATTCGATGGAGAAGCTTGCGACCCTTTATATCGACGAGATTGTTAGATTGCATGGGGTTCTGGTTAGCCTCGTGTTAGATCGAGACCCGAGGTTTACTTCTAGATTCTGGAAGGCGTTTCAGGAAGCTTTGGGTACAGATTTGCGATTCAGTACAGCTTTTCATCCTCAGACCGACGGTCAATCCGAGAGGACTATTCAGATTCTTAAGGATATGTTGCGAGCGTGTTCGATAGACTTTTCCGATTCTTGGGATTCACACCTACCGTTAGTGGAGTTCTCTTACAACAACAGTTATCAGGCTAGTATCGAGATGGCACCGTTTGAGGCCTTGTATGGAAGAAAGTGTAGATCGCCTATTTGTTGGGATGAGGTTGGTGAAGCGAAAGTTTTGGGTATTGATTTGCTTCGGGATTCAGTTGAGGAAGTTAAAGTTATCCGGGATAGATTGAAAACAGCCCAGAGTCGACATAAGAGCTACGCAGACAACCGAAGGCGAGATCTTAGTTTTCAGATTGGTGATTTGGTATTTTTGAAAGTGTCTCCGAAGGTGGGTATTCATAGGTTTGGGAAGAAAGGTAAATTGGCTCCGAGGTTTATTGGCCCGTTTGAGGTTTTGGGAAAGGTTGGACTTCTTGCGTATCGTCTTGCGTTACCGCCATCTTTGGACCGGTTGCACAACGTCTTTCACGTTTCTATCCTTCGGAAGTATGTTCATGATCCATCTCATATTTTACTTTATTTTCATTTCCATTTTTTTTCTCAATCCGCCCCAAAATGACGTGCTTAATTTCGGATGTTACAATTGTAACACCCCGAAAAATTCTATTTCCATAAATATCAAAATAGTACAATTTACATTTCTGAAATACTATACAAAGCTTCACTATAATCTCAAATGCTTTATAAACTGCTCCGAATCAAATATCCCGTCTCGAACCTCGGTCAACTACAAAAGTCAAACTAGAGGGGGGTGAGCTGGGGGCTCAGTAAGAAAGGGGATACACAATATCACAGAGGCCAATGAAACACAATATATCAAATAACACTGTCCATGAAATTATAAATATGGACATTCCAATAAGACTCATTTCACAATTCCAATTTCAATAAATCATATTTCACAGTCCGATGTCCTAATTATGTTCGGGTCCAGTGACTCAACCAAATTAACCGAATTGTTGGCCGCCCTCGACGGAGCCGGACCCAACACAAACACAATAACCGAGTCCACTGCTACCGTTACATAATTAGCTACATCGCAACTATTCCATATAACCAATCTCATATTTGAGAACCAATAACACATAAATCATGCTTTTCAAATAATCATAACATTAACCGAGCAAGTTCAATTCCAAAGCAATAATCAAATGGGAAGAAGTGGCATTTGGAAGTGTTACTGACTTAACATTTAGGTTTCGGCATAAGAACAAATGAATTACGTATCAATAAAATGGAGTACTACGATAAGACGAGTATAAAAAGAAATGACACGGAATCAATACTGCGTAGTCTCCCTTACTTAAAAATGCTAAAAACCGGAACACCAAATAATTGTTGAACCCAATCAAAGTCACGCTCAGAGTAACAAACGTTTTCTTTCTCTCGCTGGATCCCCTTTTCCCATGTATTTATTTTGCAAGGAAAGTACATGAGTCATCAGAGTAAAAGTCTACTAATTTACACCTCATGCTAATATTTGCACACCTCATTCTACCCAATTTTACTTACTGCGTAAGCCAACAAAAATGGGTGGGGCCCAAACCAACTCCTCATTCTCATATTAATCCGTCCCATATTTTACTTTATTTTCATTTCCATTTTTTTTTCTCAATCCGCCCCAAAATGACGTGCTTAATTTCAGGATGTTACAATCTACCCTCCTTAAAAAGAATTCGTCCGCGAATTCTACTTAATTTTATAGCTCTCAATGATCCTATACGAATACCCCAAGATCTTATCCCCGAGCTAGCTCACAAGCCTTAAGGTCGGGGTACCGCTCTGATACCAACTGTAACACCCCGAAAAATTCTAAATTCCATAACTATCACAAATATCACAGTTTACATCTCTAAAATAATATACAAGATATCACTAATCAGCCCAAATGCTCTATAAACTGCTCTGCCCCAATCCTTTCATCCCGATCATCTCTTAACTGCGAAACTGAAACTGGAGGGGGGTGAGCTGGGGGGCTCAGTAAGAAAGGGGATACACAATATCACAGAAGCCAATGGAACACAAACACCAAATAACACTGTCCATGAAATAATAAATATGGACATGCCAATAAGACTCGCATTTTCATAAACCGAATAACTGATCAATCATACTTCACAGTCCGATGTACTAATTATATTCAGGCCCAGTGACTCAACCAAATTAACCGAATTGTTGGCCGCCCTCGACGGAGCCAGACCCAACACAAACACAATAACCGAGTCTACTGCGACCGTTACATAATTAGCTACATCGCAACTGTTCCATATAACAAATCTCATAATTGAGCATAATAACACATAAAGCATGCTTTTCAAATAATCATAACATTAACCGAGCAAGTTCAATTCCAAAGCAATTATCAAATGGGACCGAACAATCGATATACGTATCAATAAAATAGAGTACTTCGATAAGACGGGTATAAAAGAAATGACACGGAATCGATACTGCGTAGTCTCCCTTACCTCAAAATGCTAAAATCGGATAACCAAAATAATCCACAAATATGAAACCTCGAACTCACGAAGCCACCCTTCAATTGTTTCGCACCATAAACTCATTTTTATGACTCTCTCTCCAATTCTCTGTACAAGCTTTAGAGTAATTGCTTATATACTAAATGATTAAAATGGTGAGTCATACTAACAAAGCCCATAAAATCCACCTCCTAGTTGAACCCATGCAAGCCACGTAAACATTTTGATAAGATTCAAATTTTCTGACCTTTCATACTAAGCAACAAAAACGTGGCCCACTTTTGAAACTTACTATTTTACTAAATCCGTCCCACAACTCTTTATTTTATTTTTGATTTTCGGTCCGTCCCAAAACGTCGTGCTTAATTTCGGGATGTCACAGTCATTGACTAGTATGCTTAGGAGTCAATTCATCATTTAGGGACGTAGCAATCAATTGATAATAACAAGCAAGGTAATTTCAAGAGTAAGTGTATATTGCAAATAATGTCTCAAGTCTAGAGAGAAGAGAAGGAAAATGACTCTTTTATTTAGATAACTTTATACATACATGTCCAAGTATGACCTTTGTAAAAATAAAAAGACACAGTCTGAGACGGACTTTTGGTGAAAGTCTAGATCCTACGAGGCTGGAAGACTCTTTTTTTTTTTTTTTAGGGATGGGCTCCCATGAAGCACGATGATCCATTTTCTTCCTCAATTGTTGGAGAGATCATCGGCGGCATATTCCATGTCTTCTATGGGGAACTCGGGTTCCATGTCGTCGGGAAAGATGTCGCGAGGTCTCCATTTGGCTTGGCGTTGTAATTGCCGGATCCGTCTACTACTCATGAGTTGGGAGTTTGCTCTGGCCATCTCCTTTTGGTGATTTCCTTTCAAGGCGCGCAACCTTTGTGCATGACACTCGACGAGGGTACATACCTCCATTTGATGTAGCCGCCTTTGGGCTTCCGAAGCACGGGCTTCCCCTTGTTGTTCACGTGGATGGTTGTCTCGGACGCCAATTCAGGTGTGGGCTCCTTGGTCGATGTTTCCGATGGACAGAACCGCGAAGGACTTTTAGCATATTAAACCTCATGGCGAAATTATAACCATGATTTGAGAAAAATGCTTCATTATCAGATTAGCCTTTTGGAAAAGAGTTGACCTCTTATTTTAAGAAAACTTGATTTCCAATTTTTTGAATGAGGATTGACACACGCATTTTTCTATTTGAGTAAAAGACTCACACATTTCCCCCTTTTTTTTTTTCATAAGGATTGACACACACACATTTCATTTGAGTAAACGACTCACACATTCAAATGGGTTTAACGAAGAGACGAACATGACTTAAGTTGGCCTAATTCAAACGGGCTTTTGGGAAGAGGTGAGTGATTGACTCACTTTCCAAACGGACTTCCTAGGGTGACGGAGAGCGGCCCTAAGGGACTTAACTTAAAGGTTACGGGGACAAGGAGCCTCCTTGGCTTGTCGGAATATAGTCAGGATAACATGGGACAAAACCTTACTGGTTTGGGACCAGATGGTACTCACACTAGTTCGAGCCATCACGACGATCGCAGCAACTGAGATGGTCATCACATGGAGGTGCAAACTGAGGAGGCCAATGCTTGACCAAGGTATATTACCATATGGTGCCATGACAGTTAAACTCGAAGGGGTCATGGTCACGCGACGACACTGACGGGAACGAAATGGCATGAGGGGCGCAGAATTGGTCATCATGTGACGGCCCAAGGAAAGGGGAGAGAGTTACCCTAAGCACCTTTGGTTTCTTTTCTTTAACAGACGCTTTGGAGGATAACAGGGATCCATCCAAAGACTTGACTAACTTCCTAGGGAATTACGCCTAGGGGTTTAACGGGGATCTTAACGGGGACCTAAGGGACAAAACCTAGGGGTTTGGCGGGAATTTCAACAGGGACCTAGGGGACAATGCCTAGGGTTCCAATGGGAATCTCAACGGGGATCACCACGGGGATCACAACGGGGATCACAACGGGATCACAATGGGGATCACAATGGGGATCACAACGGGATCACAATGGGGATCACAACGGGGGCCTAGGGGACAACACCTAAGGGTTCAACGGAGGTTTCAGCGGGGATCACAAACGGGATCACAACGGGGATCACAACGGGGATCACAACAGGGATCACAACGGATTACAATGGGGATTACAACGGGGATCACAACGGGATCGCAACGGGGGCCTAGGGACAACACCTAGGGGTTCAACGGAGGTTTCAGCGGGGATCACAAACGGGATCACAACGGGGATCACATCGGGGATCACAACGGGATTACAACGGGATCACAACGGGGATCACAACAGGGATCACAACGGGATCACAACGGGATCACAATGGGGATCACAACGGGGATCACAACGGGATCATAATGGGGATCACAACGGGACCTTGGAAGGATAGTGGGGATCCATCCAAAGACTTGACGAAATGCCTTTATGGAGGTCTTGGAGGATAACGGGGATCCGTCCAAAGACTTAACGAAATGACGCTCATTAACGCAAGAATTCGTCAAGGCCAAGAAGCAAAATGGAGCAAAGTCATGCAATGTGCAATTATTTATTCATCCACGTTTACTTAAAAAGCATTTTTATTCCTATATGGTTGAAAAAGATTTCTCTTCTTTTTCGCAACTACTCTAAATCCTGGGTCAGTGGAGGCCATCACTACGCCTATAAGCCCCTCGTTTTTCACCTGTATTGCACGCCCCCAAGGATGGACTGTCCCGGGCGAGGGTCCTATAGGGCACGCGGCTTCCATCGACCAAAAGAGACGAACCTAGGGTCTAGTGCATCGCAAGGTTCCCAATATGTGAGCCATTCCAATCATGATTAAGCCCCAGTCAAGATCAAGATTCGTCTTAGGGACTTAAGGGACTTCCGGCATAACCTCATCTTTGATGAGGGCCTTCGAATCTTATCCATGGGCTTAAGGATGATTAGTATGAACCATTCATTAGGGCTTGACAACACAGTGTCACCCTATCTATAACACATGACTTAGGTTAATTATAGCCAATATTAACGCATAAGTCAAGGACCGGGTCAAAGTTGACCATGGTCACACTTGTTTTCACAAGGAGTCGTGACTCGGGCATTAACTTGGCCATAATTAATCTCAGACACGTATTAGGGACGTGGCAACGTGAGCTAGACCAAAACCAACCGAAGTCACGGAATTTGTGTGTCACGGACATGTGTGGTTGACTCGGCTCAGAAGGGGTGGTGGAATGTACCCGTGCGCGCTTGAAGGGAACAAGAGCGCCAATCGAGCTGCATCTGGCATCCATCCCGGGTTTAAAGGGTATTTGGAACGTGCAAGGTCAAGTGCGCGTTGTGTGAAGTCATTCTATATTCCCTTTTGAGTCAAAATAGAAATTTTCAATCTGTTTTTCAATATTATGAACAACACATGAGCAAGATATGAACAAATATGGACAAGCATGGAATAAGCAATTTATACAAGCAATCAATCAAAGAATATGAACAAGTGAGGACCAAAACTTTGTACATGTAACAATTGTGCACAACCAAGAATTTTTGAAAGCCAAACATTTTTACAAGAAGAGCAATTCATTTGAAAGCCATTTGTACAAATCAAGTTGTGCACAACAAAAAGAGGGTTTTGAAAACAAAGAAATTTTTCAAGAAGGGTGATGCACAATGAGGCTTTGAAAACCTATTTTATTTTTCCAAAAGATTGTGCATAACCAAGCTTTAAGAACCAAGTTTTGGCCAAAGAAAATGAGGTAATGTGCACAAATAAGACTGTAAATTTGGAACCTGGACAAGCAGAAGCAAAGGGGGTGTTCAGAGTGTTGCTTCCTGCACAAAATGGTTAAATTGCAACATTCTGACCCCTACCCAAAGTAGCCGTACGGCTAAGACAAGAGGGTTGAGATTTTTTCCAGTTTTTCCAACTTCTGATCACCAAGCCCCAGTTTATTGCATTTCCAGAACAGATCCACCCAAAAAAGTTCAAACAGAAACATGAAACACACAAAAGCATGCACAAGGTCAACTAACGGGGGCGGGAGTTTAACCCACACAAGAATCCCCCCGGATCTTCTAGAAAGAAGTGCGGAAACAAACTTTTCCCCAGCAGAGTCGCCAATGTAAGGATCCCGTCCCTCGGGGCGAAACAAGCGAAGTTCGCACGAGGAAGAAATGCCAAACACGGGTAACTTTCCTAACGAAAAAGAAACGGAGTCGCCACATTTGTTAATTTTAAACCAAACAAATGAAAATGGTTAGAGAATGTGAGTTCGGAGGTCAGGTTACACTTTGGGAAGAACATATTTGCGGTTCACCCAAAATGCCTCAGAAAAACCGAGTCTCCCTTGTTAGTTTGAAAATGTTCATGTGTGTGTGTGTATTTAACGGAAAAGTTTCTGTTATTGGTTTTGTTGGGAAAAACTTAACTGAAAGTGTCACGACCCGAAATATAGGCTCTATTTTATTAGTAATTAAATGATTTTTATTTAATTATTTGCT
The DNA here is from genome assembly GCA_026119855.1 of Campanula takesimana. Lineage (NCBI taxonomy): Eukaryota > Viridiplantae > Streptophyta > Magnoliopsida > Asterales > Campanulaceae > Campanula > Campanula takesimana. The sequence continues at coordinate 1,185,254 of JAOWBW010000305.1, forward strand.
TATTTATTTAATTGAATTATTATTTATTTAAATATTTATGTGTGCAATTTATGTGTTATAATATTTATGCCTAGCATTTTATTTGGGTTATTTGAGTTGGGTAGTATTAGAGGAGAGGGTCTTTGTGTAAGATTTTAAATAATACTCCTACCCTCTCCCTACACCTCCTTCTCCCTCATACACTCCATCTCCCTCACCCTACTCCCTCCCATTCCCAGCACAAACCTCTCTCTCTCTCTTGGTTGTGGGTAAGTTTCATCTTCTCCCTTCTCTCTTCTTTTTCTTCATCTTCTCCTAGTTATTTCTCATTTCTTAAAACGTGAACCTTGTTTAGATCGTCGATAGGATCGCGTAGAATCAAAAATATTTGAAATCCGTCAACTTTGAGAAAATTCAAGTAAGTTACTTTTCCCCCATTTTAATGCTAAAATGTTCATATCATGTTTAGATATTGTTTGATGTGTTACATTTGAAGTTTGGATGAGTTTTGAATTTGTTTGGAATTTATTTGGGTTTTTGATCAAAAATGGTGAAATCTTGAATGTTGGGTTTGATTCTTGATTTTGGTTGTTAAATGTTGTTTTAGGAGTCTTTTTAGACTTATTAGTTGTTTCGGTACATTAGTATATGAGTTGGAAGGTTGGATTTTGGTTGAATGTGTTTTGGGTTTGAAAATGGAAGAACCCATGTTGTTCTTCCCGATTTATGGTAATTCAGAACATTGGGCGGCCGCACAAGATAGTCTGGGCGACCGCACAACTATCTGAAAGCTTTTGGTCGTGGTTGAGGGTCTTTTTGGGCGACCGCACAATACCTTTTGGGCGGCCGCACAGAACCCCTGAAAGTTTACATTTGTTAAATTTGTGTGATTGAAGGATGTGTATTGATCCAAACCTTGGGTGTCCTTCTAGTTGACCTTAGTGAACATTGTAGTACACTTTAGTGATAGAATTGGGTCCTTTGTGATGAAGTTTGTGTTTGAAATTAATTAAGTGTTAATTGAGATCATTGGGACGCTTTAATTGTGCGTTGTTGGTATATTTCACTTTCTTGGTGACTTCTTGGTATGGTTTACCTTTGTGGTGATTTAATTGGATTGGTTCCCTACTTTGGAACCTTAAGTTGTTTATTCATGCTAAAATATTATTACTTAGCATTTAATTAGAAGCCCAGCTGGCATATTTGTTGCATCGGGCGATGGGAAAGATTATAATGGCAAAGCCAAGTCCATTATAATGTTGACCATTGTTTTGCCCTTACTATACCCTTTTCCAGATTGGCCTTGGAAAAGTCAAGTTAGCGTTCCCTTGTGAATGTATCTAGCTATCGGGCATGACTTTGTGTCATGGTCCTTGTCCTTTGTGACACTTTTATGGTTATTGGTTCCGGTACCGGGGTTTCTCTTCGGCTTTCATGCTATTATGAAGATGATGATTTGTTGAGTATTGAAGCTGCGCAGCGATCCTTTATTTGGATGTTCCGGTTTGGAAAACCTTAGCTATATCCTTTGTTATGTGTTTATTTCCGCTGCTATCTATTATGTGATAAATGCTATGTGCTATGTGATATTTATTATTGCTTATTGCATCATAGCATGTCATGTAGTTACATTAGTAACTTATTGAGATTTATCTCACCCCCTTTCTTTTATCTTTGTTTTTCCTTAACCCCCCCCCAGGTGCTAAGGATTAGTCTCGCTGATCACGAGAAAGAGGACGTCGAGTGTGGATCCATTCTTTTGGGGAAGGTTGTTATAGGTTGGTTTACATTATATAAATGTGTAACCTTTTGGGATAGTTGTACCAAACAATGACGTCACTAAGATTTGTACATTTGTATTTTGTTGGGTATAAACTTGTGGAAGTTTATGATAGTTGTATTTGGTTTTTATTAAACTTGGTTTTGTAAAACTTTGGATTATCACCTTTCGGTATTAAATGGAATTTTTAACCTTGGTATTTCATAGTTTTGGTTTTAGAGTCGACGTCCAGATCGCGGTCTCGGGCCCGCGGGGTCCGGGGTCGCGACAGAAAGGGTCTGTTTATTAAGAAAATAGGGATCAGAGGGCAAAACAGACATTTTGCCCCCTGTTCCCAACATAGCCGTACTGATGTACAGGCAGTTTCTTGGGATTTTACAGTTCAGTCAAGAACAGTCCAGTTTCAGAGCAGAAACAGAACATTCTGTTGAAACTGGACAGAACTGTTTTGATTCCAGTTTGTTTAAAACACTTTATAAGTTTAAATACAACATTCCTATGCCAAATGATCATCACTTAGTCCCCAAAACAAGTATTTGGGTGTGATCATGAGCAATCTTTGGAGAAAATTGAGAAAAGTTGATGAACATGCCCTTTGGGCCAAAATTGACCATTTGGTGATTAAAGATTGAAACTTTATCCCCAAGATGGCATTTTTATGACTTATTAACCTTCAAAGAGTCAAATTAACACATAAATATTGAATCTTTATAACCCCAAAGGGGACTTTAGAGCTAGATCAATGTTGAATGATAAAGATGGATGCTTTATCATCCAAATGATCATTATTGCCAACAAAAGCATCATTCCAACTAGACAAGAATGTAAATGAAAATCAACAAGCAATGATCATCTAGGTTTGAACCTCTTCCACACAAGGCATGGAGGGCACCTTGGATCATCTCATGGCTTGGACAAGAGAAATATAGAGTAATATATGTATATTTGCTTGAATGGACAAGTCTTGCATAAATGTAAAGTTGCTTGAATGGACAAGTCTTGCAAGTAATGTAAAAGTGCTTGAATGGACAAGTCTTGCAAGTAATATAAAGATTAACATAAACTTAAACAAAGATTAAAGAGAAAATAGAGTTATAGATGAAGAAAAGGGAGGTGGAGAAGGTAGCTTTACCTATTTTGGTTTAGCCAATCTCCTTTCTCTCTTTCACTCTTTGTTTCACTCTTCTCTCACACTACTGCAGTGATTTTGACAGAGTAATCCTTCTTATGTTGTTTCTCCCCCCCCATGGAATGATTAGCAAGGGGTTCAATTTATAGGGGCTGATAGTGCCCAAAGTAGCCGTACGGCTCATGTTGGCGACCTTCTGGATTTTTCAATCTTTTAATTCCAGAACAGTCCCTGTGTCCATATTTTGTCTTAGTGAGGTCTTGGCCTATCAGTTTATCCCTGAATGGTGCCTAGAATTCCTCTAAGTTAGTCAAATTCAGATTGGGGTACTTACACACGGACCGTGAGATTCTTGAGTTTGGGGGTTAAGTTATGGATTGGGAAGGTCAAGGAGCACCCAATCCACCCAATCGAGGATTGGTCTTGCTTAGGTGTTTTTAATCAAATAAAGAACAAGAAATTAAAACAAGTAAAGCCAATAATTAATTTATTAATTATTGGAATGTCGGATCATATGCTTCGAGACCATCTCCATGGATTGGAGAGGCTCTAGGCTGATCCTTTTGATGGGATTACACTACTAAAATAAAAAGGAGATGAGAAGTAGAGATTAAAAGCGTAGGAGTTTACCTAAAGCGTTCTTGAGATTCCAATTGATGGCCTTGGCTAAGGCCTTGAAGATCCGAGAGTTTTATGATGAACTTGGCTTGAAAGATGAGTTTTTGGTGGTGTTTTGGTGTGAGGGGAGAGGAAAAACGGGATTATTGAGAGAGGGACTGACTAAGGAATTCTTAACCTCTTTTTGGATGACTAGGAATCATTAACTAGCATTAGGAGAGTCTAGGGTTGAAAGACTCTTTATTTATAGGCTTAGATTGCTTAGGGACCAAGTAGAGAGGTTTGATTAGGTAAGGAATCAATAGGAAACCTCTAGGAAGTCTTCTAGTGATATGCTTCCCGGATTAGGAGAGTGTTGGCCAAGAAAGAGATCAGGATGGAGAAGGAAAGTGAATCAAACTCGCAAACAGAGGAGATGTCTTGTACGAGACATCAATGTATCGTACGAGGCATCCAGTACAGAAGTACTGTTTTGCCCTTATCTAAAGTTATGTTGTTCAGTTTAGCCCCTAACTAATGGAGTCAGTCAGAAACTTAACGAAACATGACAAAACTAACGAGTATTCATCAAAACACAAAGGCGAGACACGAGAGTAGTGTAATCATAAATGTGAGTTCAAAATGGGGTGTCTTTAGTATGCACTATAGTTATTGATGGTGGTAGCTGCGAAAATATTGTGTCACAAGAGATGGTGAACAAGCTCAATCTTCCAACCGAACCGCATCCTAATCCATACCGCATTGCTTGGTTCAAAAAAGGAAATGAGGTAAAGGTTACTAAACGTTGCCTTATTTCATTTTCGATGGGGAAAAATTACCATGATAAAATTTGGTGTGATGTTGTTCCTATGGATGTATGTCACATACTCCTAGGAAGGCCATGGCAATATGATAGGCATGTTATTCATAATGGTCATGCGAATAATTATACTTTTAAGATGGGGAAATGTGAAATAGTTCTTTTACCTAGTAAAGAGGAAAAGAAGCTCAAGTCTTTAACGGAGGAGAACAACAATTTTCTTACTCTTTCACAATTCATTGAAGAAAGCATGGCGAGTGGTGTTTGTTATATGTTGGTTGCTAAAGAAACCATGGAATCTCTGAGTTTTCCTAGTGAATTGGAGCCGTTATTGAAGGAATTTGAAGATGTTATGCCAGAAGATTTGCCCGATGGTTTGCCACCTCTTAGAGACATTCAACATCAAATTGACTTAGTTCCGGGTTCTACTCTTCCTAATAAGGCTCACTACCGCATGAGCCCTAAGGAGCATGAAGAGCTGGCTAGACAAGTAACAGATTTGTTAAAGAAAGGGTACATTCAAGAGAGCTTGAGCCCTTGTGCTGTTCCGGCTTTGTTGACTCCAAAGAGTGATGGGACGTTGCGTATGTGTGTAGACAGTCGTGCAATCAACAAGATTACTGTCAAGTATCAATTTCCCATTCCAAGGATTGATGACATGTTTGACATGCTTGTTGGAGCAAAAGTTTACTACAAGATTGATCTCCAAAGTGGTTATCACCAGATTCGCATTAAGCCAGGTGATGATTGGAAGACTGCTTTCAAGACGCGAGAAGTGCTTTATGAGTGGCTGGTTACGCCATTTGGTCTTTCTAATGCTCCGAGCACTTTCATGAGGGTAATGAACCAAACCCTTCGTCCTTTTATTGGAAAATTTGTTGTTGTTTACTTTGACGATATACTCATATATAGTCGTGATAAAAATGAGCATATGGAGCATTTAAGGGCTGTTTTGATCACTTTGAGAGGTGAAAAGCTTTACGCAAACCTTAAAAAGTTCTCTTTCATGACAAATAGCCTAGTTTTTCTTGGCTTTGTGCTAACTCCCACAGGAATACAAGTAGATGATGAGAAGATTCGTGCAATTCAAGAGTGGCCATCACCCAAAAGCTTGCAGGAAGTGAGGAGTTTTCATGGGTTGGTGTCATTTTATCGCCGTTTCGTCAAGAATTTTAGCACTATTTCAGCCCCTATAACAGTTGTATGAAGAAGGGTGAATTCAAGTGGACCTCAGAAGCTAAGAAGAGCTTTCAACTTGTGAAAAGTAAGCTGTGCAGCACACCCGTACTTGCTTTGTCGGACTTTAAGAAGGTGTTTGAAGTTGATTGTGATGCGTCTCATGTGGGCGTTGGTGGAGTCCTTAGACAAGAGGGTCACCCGATCGCTTTCTTTAGTGAAAAACTAAATGAAGCCCGAAGGAAGTACTCTACTTACGATGTGGAGTTTTATGCAATTGTGCAAGCCCTTCGACATTGGAGATCCTATCTCATTCAAAGAGAATTCATCTTGAATTCAGACTATGAAGCTCTCAAGCATATCAACAACCAAGGAGGCCTAAACAGGAGGCATGCAAAATGGGTCTCATTCTTACAAGAGTACACTTTCGTGTTGAAACATAAAAGTGGAAAATCCAATCAAGTGGTTGATGCTCTAAGTAGGAGGGTCGTGCTTCTGAATTCTTTAAGTGTAAAACTTGAAGGGTTTGATCATATCTGTAACATGTATGAGGAGGATACATATTTTGGCACTGTTTGGAGAGCTTGCAAAGGTGGGCAGCATGGTAACTATTTGCTCCAAGATGGATTTCTCTTTAAGGGGACTACTTTCTGCATTCCCAAGTGCTCCCTTAGAGAGTACCTTATCAAGGAGTTGCATTCCAGAGGACTTGGTGGACACTTTGGAAGAGACAAGTCTGTCTTTCCTATAAAAGAGAAATACTTTTGGTCTTCTATCTATAGAGACATGAACATGTTTGTGAAGAGATGTCGCATATGTCAAACTTGCAAAGGAGGAACTCAAAATACAGGACATTACATGCCATTGCCTATTCCAGACGCTCCTTGGGAAGACGTAAGTATGGACTTTGTGGTTGGATTGCCAAAAACTCAAAGTGGCAATGACTCAATTTTTGTCGTTGTTGATCGTTTTTCCAAAATGGCACACTTTATTGCATGCAAGAAGACTATAGATGCTTCTTATGTTGCTGGGCTTTATTTCTGTGAGGTTGTTAAGCATCATGGTATCCCCAAGTCCATTGTTTCGGACAGAGATACTAAATTTATCAGCCATTTTTGGAGGAGTTTGTGGAAGATGGTTGGAACTGATTTGCAGTTTAGCAGTGCGTATCATCCTCAAACAGGTGGACAAACAGAAGTCGTGAATCGGACCTTGGGAAATCTGCTTAGAACTTTAGCAGCAAAGAGGCCAAAACAGTGGGACATGATACTTTCACAAGCAGAATTTTCTTATAATTATTCGGTTAATCGTTCAACCGGAAAAAGTCCTTTTGAGGTTGTTTATGGAAGAGCCCCGAACCATTATCTTGATTCCAATTCCAAATCCGTCCATGTCAAGCAAAAAGGCAGAAGATTTTGCTGCTACTATGGCACGAATTCATCAAGAAGTGAGAAGGAAGCTCAAAAACAGTAATGCAAAGTATAAAGAGGCTGCGAATGATCATCGGAGAGTGAAACTTTTTGATGAAGGAGATCTAGTTTGGGTCAATTTGAAGAAGGAGAGGTTTCCTAGTGGTTCTTACAGCAAACTCAAGGAAAAGAAGATTGGTCCGTGCCGAATCCTAAAGAAAATCAATGACAACGCTTACAGAATTGATCTCCCTCCGCACATCAACACTCACCCAACGTTTAACGTTCGTGACTTGTCTGAGTTTCATGGAGACCAGCCAAAAAACTCGTGGTCAAGTTCTTTCCCACCCGGAGAGAATGATGCAGTCCATATGGATACGCCCTAGTGCATCGTATGGAAGCGAAGAGACATCATCAAATTCAGCCCATGTTTTCTTTGTCGAAGTTCGGCCATTTATATCTAGTACTTATCCCTACAATAAATCCTTTACTTCATGTTTTGACTTATCCAAATAATTAATGTGCTGCCTTCTAAAAACAGCCTAAAAATAACCTAGTCTAAGGAGTTGCAAATCAGATTTTGATGCATTCTGAAATAATTCTTAATAACATATTACTAGTTGAGTGTTACTCCTAGTTTGTTCCTTATCTCTCGTTGTGTTGCTGAATTTTACAAGATCCTTTTTTTTCCCTCTTATTAGTTCCCTTATCAACCGTGTACAACTTGGAGGAAAAAAGGGCAAAACTCGAACAGTTTTGTACGACCGTGCTGGAAAAGTCACACGACCGTGCCTAGTCTGAGTAGAATTTTGTGATCCGGCCGCGCACCAGCCAAGACCCGACTAGACTATCTGTAAAGGTCCGACCGCACCCCGTCAAGCACCTGCCCGGACCAGGGGTGTTTCGACCATTGCATCGCGACGTCCCCGAGTTATTGCAGATTGGCAAAGCCCGTGTTTATTCTACGTATCTATTCAAGTGGAATGGTCGATTGCAAGTTTCCAAGATGAACTCGTGGACGAGTTCTTTTGAAGCGGGGGTGAATGATGCGATCCGAAAATATAATTATATTCAAAATTATAATTATATTTGTATTTGTATTTTATTAGGTTGTAATTAGCATTTTAATTATTATTTTCGTCATTAATTTTAGTAGATAATTTTAGAGGTTTCTAAGATAGATTTTGAGGAGATTTTATAGTTTTTAAGTCCTATTAGGTTACTATATAGGTTAGGAGTAATTTTAGTAGGTTTTAACTTATTTTTCAAGTCTTATGGGCACTATAAAATAGGCCTCATATTGTAATCCGAAAATTAGAGTTGATATTGATTATTTAATTGATTGCTTTGCAATTGTGAGGTTAATTCCTTGAAGCTTTTTAGCTTGTTGAAGGTGGATTCCTTCGTGAAAGTGGATTCCTTCGTTTATTCAAGAATCTCATCATCTTGGTGTTTTTCTTGCCAAACCCTAATTCGTGGATTCGAATTTGGTCAATTTATTCGTTGATTCGGTTAATTGCTATCATTTTATTTTATTGTTATTCCGCTGCACCATCTCTTTACATCAAATTGTTTTCTTTGAACATTACTCTCTTTCTCTCATCATCTTCCTTGATGTGCAATCATGAAAGTTTAATGGTCTTAATTTATCAATTTTAAAAATGAGACTATTTTTTCAAAACATGCGAAAATAGCAAATGAAACTATTATTTTGGGATTGCGAGATTAGATATATAGTTGGGCAAATGATGATATATAGTGATGAACAAACAATTTTATTCCTTTCAAAATTACATGGTTCTTTCGTCCTAAAATCTAAAATGATCTTCACATTTAATTATTCAAACTTGTTAGGATTGGATTCCTAAACTATGAGGAAGAAAGGAGTCTAAGTCGGGGGAGTTGGTGGAGGTCAAAAAGGGTTCAAACCGGAGGAGGAGTTCCTGGCGGAGGAGCAGGCGGGCGCTTGCCCTGGACCAGGCGGGCGCTCAAGTGGACAGTGAGTGATCCGCCTGGGGGAAATTAATTCAAGCGGGCGCTCGCCTAGACCCAAGCGGGCGCTTGGTATGCGGCTGGGATGATTTGTTTCCTATTTTGACACAATCTCTTCTAAATTTGATTTAGATCTTCCTTGTACTGCTATATAAGCATAGTCACGACCTAGGACACATTGTAGCAATTATTAAGGTGTGATTAATAATATATTGGCTTGGCAATTTCCCCCGGACGTAGTTCATGTGTTGAACAACCGGGTAAACAATTCTTGTGTTCTTGTGTGTGTGATTCTCTCATATTGTGCTTGTGGGTTTTATTGTTCTTGATCTTGATTGCAAACGGGGTACCACTAAATTCCCAACAACTGGTATCAGATCTTTGGTTAGGAGGATTCAAAGTTTCATTAGTTGATTAATTTTGAATCACGTTCTGGGGACTTTGTGAAGCAATCAAGATGAAGAACTCATCGAGAAATTCAACGGTGTGAATTTCACGTTTTGGAGGACAAGGGTTGAAGATTACCTTTATTGTAAGGATCTTCATAAACCCTTAGGTGAGAAACTCGAAGACATGTCAAAAGGGGATTGGGAGACGTTAGATCGGAAGGCGTTGGGAGCGGTGAGGAGCGCTCTAACCGACGACGTTGCACGGAACGCAATGGAGGCCAAGACAATGGTGGGGTTGTTACAGATGCTGTCAGACATGTATGAGAATCCGTCTAATATCAATAAGGTGCATTTGATAAAGAGGTTTGCGAATACGAAGATGTCAGAGGGGCAGACAGCAGCAAGTCATATCGGCAGTTTCAAAGGTATGGTGGACCAATTGAAAAGTGTTGATATTACTTTCTCCGATGAAGTGTTAGCATGTTTTCTACTAAAATCATTGCATGATAGTTGGGAGGTAACTGTCACAACGATCAGTACGTCGAAAACACCATTAGTGTATACGGAGGTTCGAGATCTCATACTTCAAGAGGAGTTGAGAAGGAAAGAGAAAAGGGGAGAATCCTCCGCAGAGGGGCTGTACTTAGGGTGGAGAGAAATAGGGGAAGGGGAGGACCGAAAAGGGGGAAAAAGCCGGTCAAGTGCTACAATTTTGGCACGATGGGTCATATCAGTTATGACTATCCGGATAAGGATGGTGATGCACACGTGGTGGATGATGGAGATGTATTAATCCTAGGAGAGGAGCAGTCAGGTGAAGATTGGGTGTTAGATTCTGGAGCTTCTTCTCATGCTAGTGGGGATGCAGAAACAATGGAGCGGTATAAAACTGGAGATTTTGGGGTTGTCTATCTTGGTGATGATCAACCATTGAAGATCAAAGGTAAGGGGGATGTATTGATGAAGACACCTAACGGGGCTGTTTTACAATTGCACGATGTGATGCATGTTCCGGACTTGAGGAGGAGGGTGATTCTGTGGGACAACTTGATGATGAAGGGTATGGTGTGACCTTCATGGGTGGGTCTTGGGAAGTCACAAAAGGAGCTAAGATGATAGCTCATGGGGTTAAGGAGAAGATGTTGTACTCTACCTACAATGTCGACATTCGCTCGGGTGGGAGCAAGAGGCTAAAGAACCGGCCTATTAGTGTAGAAAGGAGAGACATCAAGAAACGGTATGTTAGGGGGGAGAGGGACACAAAGTTGATCAACGCGGTGTGGAAGTCCAAGTGCCCTAACAGAGAGCGTGTTCAGACCAAGAGAAGACGATGCAAGAAACAAGGTGTGTCCATGTTTCAAAGGGAAGCATTGCGAGGAAGGTACGTCTGGAGGAGAAGGCGAAGTTAGACTTGCGGAGAGAAATCAAGGTAGAAGCTGATTTGGGGAGGCAAGAACTATCTAATACGGAGGGGTTGAAACGTCGCTTGGTTTCAACTCGCCTTAGTACTTGAGCGGGAGGCTCGGTAATGTCAAGCCAATATGGGGGGTAAAATTTGTTCAAAGGTGTTCATTCCGTGGTGGGAGTTGATGGGTGCTTCTATGCTTATGAGTTTAGTCTCCAGGTGGGAGATTGTTAGGATTGGATTCCTAAACTATGAGGAAGAAAAGGAGTCTAAGTCGGGGGAGTTGGTGGAGGTCAAAAAGGGTTCAAACCGGAGGAGGAGTTCCTGGCGGAGGAGCAGGCGGGCGCTGCCCTGGACCAGGCGGGCGCTCAAGTGGACAGTGAGTGATCCGCTGGGGGAAATTAATTCAAGCGAGCGCTCGCCTAGACCCAAGCGGGCGCTTGGTATGCGGCTGGGCTGATTTGTTTCCTATTTTGACACAATCTCTTCTTAATTTGATTTAGATCTTCCTTGTACTGCTATATAAGCATAGTCACGACCTAAGACACATTGTAGCAAATTATTAGGGTGTGATTAATAATATATTGGCTTGGCAATTTCCCCCGGACGTAGTTCATGTGTTGAACGAACCGGGTAAATAATTCTTGTGTTCTTGTGTGTGTGATTCTCTCATATTGTGCTTGTGGGTTTTATTGTTCTTGATCTAGATTGCAAACGGGGTACCACTAAATTCCCAACAAAACTTTTAAAACTACGAACACTTGGTTTACTAGTCATTTTGTGTTTTGCACATTTAAGCCTAAATCCTATAAATGGAAAGAAATTTTTAGGACAATAAAAAGTGACAAATGAGGAGCATTTCGGGGCAGAGAGAATATTACAAAAATGATACTCCCTCTGTCTCGGAAAGTTTGTCTCAAATTGACTTTGTTATGATCAACACAAAAAGAACATTGACCAAATATAGATGTTGATTTAATCATTGTAGTGAAATTCTAAAAGTTGTATTGATAAATCATTAAGTGATTTATCAAGAACAATTCTTATAATTTCATTGTGATTGTTAAATTGATATCAATATGTGATCAAAAGTTAATATGTGTTGATTATAAAAAGTCAAAATTAGACTAACTAACGAAAAGGAGTATGATTCACTTTTGCAAGTTATGAAAATCATGTGACAATTAAGCAACTTATGAAAATTTCTGCCCCAATGTTTGGTACTGAACTCATCTGGGCTGGAGTAGCGCCATCGATGACTACTTAACGCTAATTATTTGTTTGGTCACGCAAATATAAAAAATAGTGTTTTCCTTTTAAAATAAATATTTAAAATTACTTATAAAATATTTATTGACATAAAAGTGGTACATGTTAATAAATTGTGTATGTTGTATGATCTTAACAAGTACCCCTTAAAATCACTGCACAAAAATTGTTTTCCCTGCACTTATTTACCGGCACTTTCACAAGTGCCGTAAATTTGTGGCAGTTTTTGCAGAAAAATGCCGCTAGGCACTTTTTAGTAAGTGCCACTAATTTCTGTCACTTCTTAATAAGTGCTGCAAATTTCTGATACTTTTTTACAAGTGCCGGTATATTTTCAGTACTTTTTGTAAAGTGCCGCTCGATTTCTGGCACATTTTAATAAAGTGCCACTTATTTTTCGGCACTTTATAAAAAAGTACCGGAAATTAGCGGCACTTATAAAAAGTGGCTAAATTAGTGCCGGAAATTAGCGGCACTTATTAAAAGGTGCAGCTAAATTTCCGGAACTTTTCCTAAGTACCGCTAATTTTCGGCACTTTTCATAAAGTGCCCCTAATAACAAGATGCTTGTTTTGATATTTTTATTTAATTTTGCAAATTTAATTATATTTTTATGTAGCTTTACTTTAATTTGTTAATTATATTATAGTTTTATGGACTACATTCATAAAAACGTATTAATATAAGTTTATGTTTATAACAAGTAAGTGTATTTGAAATTTTATAACAAAAAAATGATTTAACCCATCGGTTGAAAACTTGCTTCATGTGCAAAAGGTCTTGTGTTTGAATTCGGGTAAGTTCAAAATATTATTATTTACAATACAACACATGGCACTTTTAAAAGTGCCTCGAAAGTATTGCCGACACCAATGTGCTGGAATTAGCTTTTCTAGTACTTTTTTTTTTCGTTACCGACACTTTTTAAAGCCCCGCTAAAAGTCATTTTTGTGGTAGTGAATCATATAGCATATTTTTGCATTTATTTGGAGAGGGTATTAAAATAGAGGTAAAAGTGATGATACGTGTTGGGTTAATGCCTTTGAATTTGGGACGCCGAGTTACAGGGTTAAACAACAGAGAAATCTCGTGATTCCGGGACAGAGCAGACAGCTCGGCCAAGCAGGCCAAAGGACTCGGCCGAGCAGACAGGGTCCGGGCGGATCTGGGGTCACCCGGGCGGACCTAGGAGAAAAGGCAAATCGAATATCTTACGTCGGGAATTAGCAATTGGGGATCCGGGAGGGTGCAGGAAGTGATCCTGGCGGACCAAGTCAGATCCGGGCGGACCAGGTAAGACACCCGGGCGGATCAGAAGACCAAGTTGCAGCAGGATTTCGGACAGACGTGCAGTTTCGCAGAAAGGAAGGTTTTCGGGTCAGTTTAGGACTAGAATTCCAAGTTCCTTGCATACTTTGAGATAGACTTTACTGTATAAATAGAGGCCATTAGTTTAGATCAAAGTTAGCCGAAAGTCTCAGAATATTATTAGTGCTCAGAATAGGTCTGTAATTCTACAGTTACACAGTTAGGAATTATTGTGATCAATAATTCGTGTAGCAGTAATAGTGTGTTGGTCCCAAAGGGCAACAAGGGTATGAAAAATAGCTAGAGGGGGGGTGAATAGCTGTTTTAAAAATTCTTTTCGTACCCTTGATAAACTCAATTGCAAATGCGCACTTTATCAAATAAGCGTTATGATATGCGCCTAAGTGAGTGAGTGAAATGCACAGCGGAATTTAGTAATGTAAATAGGCGCAAAGTATGATAAAGGGGGCGCACCACACACTCTAAGTATTTTGGCTCAAAGTGGGTGAAATAAGAAAACTAAGGCAAATGAGTTAACAACACAACACAATTCAGTTCAATCAATCTACAATGAGTAAACAAGCAAATAGTGAGTGAAGATAAAAACTTGAGAGTAAATGACAAGATAATAACACAAGCTATTTGGAGAGGTTCGATCAATGAAAGATCTACGTCCTCTACCAAGATGGTTAGTCTTGGATTTCTAATGGAGATCTTATATAATGAGTGAGTGTTACAAATTACAACTTTTGAGCTTCTACACTAACTCAAGATCTAATATTCTATGAATGAACAAATCCAAAACAATAACCGGTGTATCTCTAAAAGAAGGATTAAGTGATCAAACTTAAAGAGGTGCGTGTGTGATTTAGTATCAAGGCTCTTTAGATCTTTAGATTAGAGCACAATAAAACTAAAGTGTTATAGCTTGAAGATCTGGGCTAAGGATGAAGGTATGAAGATGTTCTTGAGGAATTCTGGAAAAACAAAGGCAATCTTCAAATCTTCAACAAATGCTTTGAGAGAGAAATTCTTGAAATTCTTAGCAAAATCAGCAACTTCAAAATGTTGAAGTTATGGGGTATTTATAGTGAACTTCCAAAAACTAGCCGTTGGAGATCTTTGTGGATAAGATGTGCTGTCGCTCGTTGATTGGAGCATGCATATTATGGACATTTTGACACTCAACATAAATGTAACCGTTATGGACAAGTGTCAACAGATTAGGCGCATATGCATCTTTTAACCACGTTGGATCATTGGCGTAATTTGAATTCTCTTCAAGTCTTTGAATCTTCAATAAATCACTGAGTGTTGAATAAACACTTTGAGGCGCGTTGAGCCAAGAGGCGCATTAGAGAATGCGCGCGCTAAGGCATATGAGGCGCATGGGCGTATGATCAAAATGAGGCGCATAGCATTTCTTAGAAGAATGCTTATATGCACGCGCTAGAAGGCGCATGGCGCATAGGCGCATGGCTCAACTCAAAATGTGATTTTCTTGAATCTTGATCTTCTTGCCCATTTCTAAGCCTATTCTATAACAATGGACAACGTAAAAAAAATGAAGTATAAATACTTCTTACATGTTGGTCTAAAGTCCATGAAATAAAACATAGGTGATGGATCAATCAAATCTAATAAATCCTATTACATTAAAACTGAGATATATGTGGCATACCCAACAATCTCCCCCTATTTGATTGATGCTATTACCTACTATATCAAGGACAAACATTATACTTGATAAAAACATGTTCAAATAAATAAATTTGATAAATCATGTCTCAAGT
>JAOWBW010000305.1:1200399-1286610 GCA_026119855.1 Campanula takesimana
TACACCTCCTTCTCCTCATACACTCCATCCCCATTCTCCTCTTCCCAGCACAACTCCCTCTCTCTCCTCCATGGTAAGTTTTTCCTTTCTTTCCTTCTCTCTTTCTTTTCTCCATCTTCTCTTGTAATCTCTCATTTCTTAAAACGTGAACCTTGTTTAGATCGTCGATAGGATCGCGTAGAACAAAAAAGAATCGAATTCCGTCAACTTTCATTATTTTCAAGTAAGTTACTTTTCCCCATTATGATGCTAAAATGTTCATATCATGTTTAGATATGTTTGATGTGTTATATTTGAAGTTTGGTTGAGTTTTGAATTTGTTTGGAATTTATTTGAGTTTTGGTTAAAAATGGTGAAATCTTGAATGTTGGTTTGATTCTTGAAATGGGTTGATAAAGGGTGTTGTTAAGATCCCCTTTTGGTTAAATGTTGTTTGGGTACCTTAGTAAGCTTGAGGGAAGTCTTGATTCTAGTGGATTTTTAGTATGGTAAAAGTTTGGGTTGTTTTTGTTGGAAATGGAGAACCCAGCTGCTGAAATCCCTCCCACCCGTAGACCAGGCGCCCGCCTGGGTTGGACCAGGCGCCCGCCTACATGCCCTTTTCTGATGGCCAGACCTTCTGGTCATTCAGGCGCCCGCCCACCCCCTACCAGGCGCCCGCCGCCCCCTGTTCAGAATTCTCCCTTTTTTGCTTGGTTTAGGACTTAGGGCCTAAATAGTTTAAGTTTATTTCTTCTAATTAACTTAAGATAACGTCGTGGAATACCTTATTAATTGGATTTTGATTATTTTGTGAATAAATATGTTCTGGAATTTGATTAAGTACCATTTTGGAATGTGGTTCATCTTGATGTGCGGTTTGTATTGGTTTACCTTTGTGGTGATTTAATTGGATTGGTTCCCTACTTTGGAACCTTAAGTTGTTCATCCATGCTAAATTATTATTACTTAGCATTTATTTGGAAGCCCAGCTGGCATATTTGTTGCATCGGGCGATGGGAAAGATTATAATGGCAAAGCCAAGTCCATTATAATGTTGACCATGTTTTGCCCCCTTCTTTACCCTTTTCCAGATTGGCCTTGGAAGAGATGAGTTAGCTTCCTTTGTGAATGTATCTAGCTACCGGGCATGACTTTGTGTCGTGGCTCTTGTCCTTTGTGACACTTTTATGGTTATTGGTTCCGGTACCGGGGTTTTCTCTTCGGCTTTCATGCTATTATGAAGATGATGATTGTTGATTATTGAAGCTGCGCAGCGATCCTTTATTTGGATGTTTCGGTTTGGAAAACCTTGGCTATATCCTTTGTTATGTGTTTATTTCCGCGGCTATCTGTTATGTGATAAATGCTATGTGCTATGTGATATTTATTATTGCTTATTGCTTCTTGCATCATAGCATGTCATGTAGTTGCATTAGTAGCTTATTGAGATTTATCTCACCCCCTTTTCTTTATCTTTGTTTTTCCTTAACCCCCCCAGGTGCTAAGGATTAGTCTCGCTGATCACGAGAAAGAGGACGTCGAGTGTGGATCCATTCTTTTGGGGAAGGTTGATATAGGTTGGTTTACATTATGTAAATGTGTAACCATTTTGGGTAGTTGTACCAAACAATGACGTCACTAGAATTGTATGTTTGTATTTTGTTGGGCATAAACTTGTGGAAGTTTATGATAGTTGTATTTGGTTTTATCAAACTTGGTTTTGTAAAACTTTGGATCTCTACCTTTTGGTATCAAATGAAATTTTTAACTCTGGTATCTCTTAGTTTTGGTTTTAGAGTCGACGTCCAGATCGCGGTCTCGGGCCCGTGGGGTCCGGGGTCGCGACAGTTGGTATCAGAGCCATGGCATTAGCTCTAAGTATAAGTCTAGGTGGATTAGTATGACCTAGGTGGGTAGTAGTGTGCGGAGTGATTAACGGTTGATGTCTTATGCAGGTAATTACTCGCAATGTCTGGAAGAAGAAACAGAGGAGGTACTAGTGGGGCACAGAATCAGAATGATACAAGGGAAGAAGCCCATGCCATGTTTCAAGGCATGTTTGAGGCGGCCATGCAGGCCATACATGATCAAGGTCCGAGGGTAGAACAAGCACCACCCCGCTATGGGTTGGAGCAATTTTTGAAGTTGAAACCGGTTGAATTCCATGGGGAACCCGATGTTCGGAAAGCTGAGTTGTGGATTGAGTCGATGGAGAAGATTTATGATGTGTTTGGGTGCACGGATGAGGACAAGGTCCGGTTCGCGGCTTACAAGCTTGTGGGAGCCGCCGAGCATTGGTGGAAAGGTATTAAAGCTACTTGGGATGATACTCGCACGGTGTATGCGTGGGAGTTGTTTGTGCAAAAATTCAAGGAGCATTTCATTTCGGTTGTTGATCAAAACCGAAAGGAGATCGAGCTACTCAACCTAGAACAAGGTATGTTGTCTATAGCATAATACTCGGCTAAGTTCATAGAATTAGCCCGGTATTGCGACTATTTGGTGAGGACCGAGGAACAAAAGGCTATGAGATTCATTCGGGGATTGAAGACCTCCATCCGTACTCAACTTATTGCCCAACGGATTGTGACTTTCCAAGATGCGGTGGACCGAGCCTATTTAATAGAGCAAGATATTGGGAAGCATAAAAGGAAGACCGAGGTAGCTAACCCGAGTAAGCAAGGAGCTCAAGGCAAGCCACAACACCGTTTCGACAACCGAGGTAACCCGGGAGCATCATCTCAGTTTAAGGGGCAAACACCACCGAGGAATCCGGGTACTACTCCGGGGATTCAGATTAGGAAGCCTTGTACCTTTTGTCAGAAGGTAGGCCATGCGGAGGATAGGTGTTGGAAAAATCAAGGCAAGTGCACCAATTGTGGTGAAATGGGGCACTTGCGAGAGAGTGCACGAGGTACCGAGGTCAAGCATCCGGGTCAGGAGTTGGTATTAATCAGGGTCAGAAAGGGATGCCGCTGGGAAGCCCAAAGTCCAAGGAAGGGTATTTGCCATGAATCAACAACAAGCTACCGATGATCCATCCGTTATTGGAGGTATTGTTTCTGTGTCTAATGTGAGCGCACGAGCGTTAGTAGATCCAGGATCATCTCATTCATACATTTCTGTGCAATTTGCTTCCATGTTAAATGCTACATTCGAGTCTTACCGTACGTGCTAGAGGTGTCGACCCCTATAGGAGAATGCTTGATTTCTGATCGAGTCTTTCGTGCTTGTGATGTGGTTATTTGTGGTCGAGTCCTTTGTGCGGATTTGGTAGTTCTTCCTATCCAAGACTTTGATGTCATTTTGGGTATGGATTGGTTGAGCAAGTTTCATGCTTCCGTTGATTGCCGTAAGAAAACTGTTACTTTTTCTATTCCCGATGTGCCTAAATTTGTGTTTGAGGCTAGTCCTCTGAGTAGACAAGGTTCGCTTAATTTCTTTTATGAAAGCGAGAAAATTATTGCATAGTGGTTGTGAGGGGTATTTGGCTAGTGTTTCTTGATACTAGGAAGGAATCCCCTAGTTTTGATAGTGTTCGGGTAGTCTGGGAATTTCCCGATGTTTTCTCTACCGAGTATGATATGCCGCCCGATCGTGAGATTGAGTTTTGTATAGATCTTTTGCCGGGTACGGCTCCGATTTCGAAAGCGCCTTATAGGTTAGCTCCCGCAGAGTTGAAGAAATTGAAGGTTCAGTTGCAAGAGTTACTGGATCGAGGGTTTATCCGCCCTAGTGTTTCCCCGTGGGGAGCACCGGTTTTATTTGTGCGGAAGAAAGATGGTTCCTTGAGATTGTGTATAGATTACCGGAAGTTGAATCAGGTTACGGTGAAGAACAAGTATCCTCTACCGCACATTGATGATTTATTTGATCAGCTTCAAGGGTCCGTGGTTTTCTCTAAGCTTGATTTGAGGAGTGGGTACCATCAGTTGAAGGTTCGATCGGAGGATATCCGAATACTGCTTTTCGCACTCGTTATGGTCATTACGAGTTCTTGGTTATGCCGTTTGGGTTGACTAACGCGCCGGCCGTGTTTATGGATTTGATGAACCGGATTTTCCAGCCGTATCTTGACTCGTTCGTGGTAGTCTTCATCGACGACATTCTTGTTTATTCGAAATCTCGAGAGGAGCACGAGCAACACTTTAGGACAGTTTTATCCGTCCTTGCGAGGGAGAAATTATTTGCGAAGTTCAGTAAATGCGAATTTTGGCTCGAGAAGGTGTCATTTCTGGGTCATGTGATTTCTAAAGACGGGATTTCTGTGGATCCTTCAAAGATAGAGGCTATAGTGGATTGGAAGAGACCCGAATCAGTGACAGAGACTAGAAGCTTTCTGGGTTTAGCCGGTTATTACAGAAGATTTATTGAAGGGTTTTCGAGGATCGCTACCCGATGACTCAGTTGACCCGGAAGAATGTTCCGTTATGTGGACCGAGAAATGTGACAAGAGTTTCGAGGAACTGAAGAAGAGGTTGACTACCGCACCGATCTTGACTTTGCCTAATGGGAGCGATGGCCTAGTGATTTACAGTGATGCTTCGAAAGAGGGTTTGGTTGTGTGTTGATGCAGAATGGGAAAGTAATTGCCTATGCTTCGAGGAAGTTGACCCCTAGTGAACAGAATTACCCGACTCATGATATGGAGTTAGCGGCTATTGTATTTGTGTTACACAAATGGAAGCACTATCTTATGGAGCGAAGTTTGAGATTTTTACGATCACAAGAGTTTGAAGTACCTTTTCTCCCAAAAGAGTTGAACAACTGACAGCGCCGATGGATGGAATTGTTGAAGGATTATGATTGTACGATTTCTTATCACCCGGGAAAGGCGAATGTGGTAGCCGATTCGATTAGTAGAAAATCTTATGTGGTTTCGATGATGGTCCGTGAATGGAAAATGCTTGAGGATGTTCGAGATTGGTCTCCTCGTGAATCGAGACATGGGGCTATTTTTACGAATATTAGGGTATCTCCGACCCTAATTCAGAGGATAAGGAAGCTCAGAAAGAAGATCCCGAGTTAGTGAAGGTAATGGGTAATTGAAGGAAAAGAATTTTGAGGATTTTTCATTGAGCTCGAGTGGAGTGTTGACTTTCCGTGGTCGTTTATGTGTTCCGGATGTTGATGGAATTAACAGAGAGTTCTTGATGAGGGTCACAAATCGAGGTATACTATTCATCCGGGTAATACGAAGATGTATCAAGACTTGAAGCAACAATTTTGGTGGATTAATATGAAAAGGGAAATAGCCGAGTATGTTTCGAAGTGTTTAACTTGTCAACAGGTCAAAGCCGAGCATCAGAGACCCGCGGGACTACTTCAGCCGTTAGAGATTCCCGAGTGGAAATGGGAGCATGTGACTATGGATTTCGTTACGGGACTACCTCGTACCCGTAAGAAGTATGACAGTGTTTGGGTAATAGTGGATAGATTGACCAAGAGTGCCCATTTCTTGCCTATTGACATCAGGTATTCGATGGAGAAGCTTGCGACCCTTTATATCGATGAGATCGTTAGATTGCATGGGGTTCCGGTTAGCATTGTGTCAGATCGAGACCCGAGGTTTACTTCTAGATTCTGGAAGGCGTTTCAGGAAGCTTTGGTACAGATTTGCGATTCAGTACAGCTTTTCATCCTCAGACCGACGGTCAATCCGAGAGGACTATTCAGATTTTGGAGGATATGTTGCGAGCTTGTGCGATAGACTTTTCTGATTCTTGGGATTCGCACCTACCGTTAGTGGAATTCTCTTACAACAACAGTTATCAGGCTAGTATCGAGATGGCACCGTTTGAGGCCTTGTATGAAGGAAGTGTAGATCGCCTATTTGTTGGATGAGGTTGGTGAAGCGAAAGTTTTGGTATTGATTTGCTTCGGGATTTAGTTGAAAAGGTTAGAGTTATCCGGGATCGATTGAAAACAGCCCAGAGTCGACATAAGAGCTACGCAGACAACCGAAGGCGAGATCTTAGTTTTCAAATTGGTGATTTGGTATTCTGAAAGTGTCTCCGAAGGTGGGTATTCGTAGGTTTGGGAAGAAAGGTAAATTGGCTCCGAGGTTTATTGGTCCGTTTGAGATTTTGGGAAAGGTTGGACTTCTAGCGTATCGTCTTGCGTTACCGCCATCTTTAGACCGGTTGCACAACTTCTTTCACGTTTATATGCTTCGGAAGTATGTTCATGATCCATCTCACGTGTTACCGAGGTACCAGAGGATATTGAGCCCGATATGACTTATGAGGAACGACCGGTTCGGATCTTAGATTCTAAAGTCCAAGAGTTGAGGAACAAAAGTATTTCTTTGGTTCGAGTCCTTTGGAGGAATCATAACATCGAGGAGTCGACGTGGGAGCTTCGTGATGAGATCGAGAGGAAATTTCGTGGCTTTTTGTTTAAGGTGAGTCTCGTTAAAATTCGGGTCGAATTTTCTTTAAGGGGGAGTGAATGTCACGACCCGAAATCTAGGCTCTATTTTATTAGTAATTAATTGATTATTATATAATTATTTGCTTATTTATTTATTTAAATTATTATATATTTAAATAATTACGTGTGCAATTTATGTGTTATAATATTTATGCTTAGCATTTTATTTGGGTCAATTGTGCCAGTGTAGAAATATTGGGTCTTAGTTGTTAGTGGGGAGTATTGAGTTGGGTAGTTTTAGTGGAGGGGGTCTTTGTGTAAGTTTTTAAATCATTCTCCTACCCTCTCCCTACACCTCCTTCTCCCTCATACACTCCACCCCCATTCTCCTCTTCCCAGCACAACTCCCTCTCTCTCCTCCATTGGTAAGTTTTTCCTTTCTTTCCTTCTCTCTTCATTTTCTCCATCTTCCTCTTGTAATCTCTCATTTCTTAAAACGTGAACCTTGTTTAGATCGTCGATAGGATCGCGTAGAACCAAAAAGAATCGAATTCCGTCAACTTTCATTATTTTCAAGTAAGTTACTTTTCCCCCATTTTGATGCTAAAATGTTCATATCATGTTTAGAAAATGTTTGTGTTATATTTGAAGTTTGGTTGAGTTTTGAATTTGTTTGGAATTTATTTGAGTTTTTGGTTAAAAATGGTGAAATCTTGAATGTTGGTTTTGATTCTTGAAATGGGTTGATAAAGGGTGTTGTTAAGATCCCCTTTTTGGTTAAATGTTGTTTGGGTACCTTAGTAAGCTTGAGGGAAGTCTTGATTCTAGTGGATTTTTAGTATGGTAAAAGTTTGGGTTGTTTTTGGTTTGGAAATGGAGAACCCAGCTGCTGAAATCCCTCCCACCCGTAGACCAGGCGCCCGCCTACATGCCCTTTTCTGATGGCCAGACCTTCTGGTCATTCAGGCGCCCGTCCGCCCCCTACCAGGCGCCCGCCCGCCCCCTGGTCAGATTCTCCCTTTTTTGCTTGGTTTAGGACTTAGGGCCTAAATAGTTTAGTTTATTTCTTCTAATTAACTTAAGATAACGTCGTGGAATACCTTATTAATTGGATTTGATTCTTTTGTGAATAAATATGTTCTGGAATTTGATTAAGTACCATTTTGGGAATGTGGTTCATCTTTGATGTGCGGTTTGTATTGGTTTACCTTTGTGGTGATTTAATTGGATTGGTTCCCTACTTTGGAACCTTAAGTTGTTCATCCATGCTAAATTATTATTACTTAGCATTTATTTGGAAGCCCAGCTGGCATATTTGTTACATCGGGCGATGGGAAAGATTATAATGGCAAAGCCAAGTCCATTATAATGTTGACCATTGTTTTGCCCCCTTCTTTACCCTTTTCCAGATTGGCCTTGGAAGAGATGAGTTAGCTTCCTTTGTGAATGTATCTAGCTACCGGGCATGACTTTGTGTCATGGCTCTTGTCCTTTGTGACACTTTTATGGTTATTGGTTCCGGTACCGAGGTTTTCTCTTCGGCTTTCATGCTATTATGAAGATGATGATTGTTGATTATTGAAGCTGCGCAGCGATCCTTTATTTGGATGTTCCGGTTTGGAAAACCTTGGCTATATCCTTTGTTATGTGTTTATTTCCGCTGCTATCTGTTATGTGATAAATGCTATGTGCTATGTGATATTTATTATTGCTTATTGCTTCTTGCATCATAGCATGTCATGTAGTTGCATTAGTAGCTTATTGAGATTTATCTCACCCCCTTTTCTTTTATCTTTGTTTTTCCTTAACCCCCCCCCCAGGTGCTAAGGATTAGTCTCGCTGATCACGAGAAAGAGGACGTCGAGTGTGGATCCATTCTTTTGGGGAAGGTTGATATAGGTTGGTTTACATTATGTAAATGTGTAACCATTTTGGGGTAGTTGTACCAAACAATGACGTCACTAAGAATTGTATGTTTGTATTTTGTTGGGCATAAACTTGTGGAAGTTTATGATAGTTGTATTTGGTTTTTATCAAACTTGGTTTTGTAAAACTTTGGATCTCTACCTTTTGGTATCAAATGAAATTTTTAACTCTGGTATCTCTTAGTTTTGGTTTTAGAGTCGACGTCCAGATCGCGGTCTCGGGCCCGCGGGGTCCGGGGTCGCGACAGTGTGCATTAACTTGAGACATGATTTATCAAAGTTATTTATTTTAACATGTTTTTATCAAGTATAATGTTTGTCCTTGATATAGTAGGTAATGGCATCAATCAAATAGGGGGAGATTGTTGGGTATGCCCACATATATCTCAGTTTTAATGTAATAGGATTTATTAGATTTGATTGATCCATCACCTAAGTTTTATTTCATGGACTTTAGACCCACATGTAAGAAGTATTTATACTTCATTTTTTTTACGTTGTCCATTGTTATAGAATAGGCTTAGAAATAGGGCAAGAAGATCAAGATTCAAGAAAATCACATTTTGAGTTGAGCCATGCGCCTATGCGCCATGCGCCTTCTAGCGCGCGCATATAAGCATTCTTCTAAGAAATGCTATGCGCCTCATTTTGATCATACGCGCCATGCGCCTCATATGCCTTAGCGCGCGCATTCTCTATGCGCCTCTTGGCTCAACGCGCCTCAAAGTGTTTATTCAACACTCAGTGATTTATTGAAGATTCAAAGACTTGAAGAGAATTCAAATTACGCCAATGATCCAACGGTGGTTAAAAGATGCATATGCGCCTAATCAGTTGACACGTGTCCACAACGGTTACATTTATGTTGAGTGTCAAAATGGCCATAATATATGCATGCTCCAATCAACGAGCGACAGCACATCTTATCCACAAGGATCTCCAACGGCTAGTTTTTGGAAGTTCACTATAAATTCAACATTTTGAAGTTGCTGAGTTTTGCTAAGAATTTCAAGAATTTCTCTCTCAAAGCATTTGTTGAAGATTTGAAGATTGCCTTTGTTTTTCCAGAATTCCTCAAGAACATCTTCATACCTTCATCCTTAGCCCAGATCTTCAAGCTATAACACTTTAGTTTCATCGTGCTCTAAATCATAAAGATCTAAAGAGCCTTGATACTAAAATCACACACGCACTTCTTTAAGTTTGATCACTTAAATCCTTCTTTTAGAGATACACCGGTTATTGTTTTGGATTTGTTCATTCATAGAATATTAGATCTTGAGTTAGTGTAGAAGCTCAAAAGTTGTAATTTGTAACACTCACTCATTATATAAGATCTCCATTAGAAATCCAAGACTAACCATCTTGGTAGAGGACGTAGATCTTTCATTGATCGAACCTCTCCAAATAGCTTGTGTTATTATCTTGTCATTTACTCTCAAGTTTTTATCTTCACTCACTATTTGCTTGTTTACTCATTGTAGATTGATTGAACTGAATTGTGTTGTGTTGTTAACTCATTTGCCTTAGTTTCTTATTTCACACACTTTGAGCCAAAATACTTAGAGTGTGTGTGCGCCCCCTTTATCATACTTTGCGCCTATTTACATTACTAAATTCCGCTGTGCATTTCACTCACTCACTTAGGTGCATATCATAACGCTTATTTGATAAAGTGCGCATTTGCAATTGAGTTTATCAAGGGTACGAAAAGAATTTTAAAACAGCTATTCACCCCCCCTCTAGCTATTTTTCATACCCTTGTTGCCCTTTGGGACCAACACACTATTACTGCTACACGAATTATTGATCACAATAATTCCTAACTGTGTAACTGTAGAATTACAGACCTATTCTGAGCACTAATAATATATCTGAGACTTTCGGCTAACTTTGATCTAAACTAATGGCCTCTATTTATACAAGTAAAGTCTATCTCAAAGTATGCAAGGAACTTGGAATTCTAGTCCTAAACTGACCCGAAAACCTTCCTTTCTGCGAAACTGCACGTCTGTCCGAAATCCTGCTGCAACTTGGTCTTCTGATCCGCCCGGGTGTCTTACCTGGTCCGCCCGGATCTGACTTGGTCCGCCCGGATCACTTCCTGCACCCTCCCGGATCCCCAATTGCTAATTCCCGACGTAAGATATTCGATTTGCCTTTTCTCCTAGGTCCGACCGGGTGTTACCCCAGATCCGCCCGGACCCTGTCTGCTCGGCCGAGTCCTTTGGCCTGCTTGGCCGAGTTGTGTGCTCTGTCCCGGAATCACGAGATTTCTCTGTTGTTTAACCCTTTAACTCGGCGTCCCAAATTCAAAGGCATTAACCCAACACGTATCATCACTTTTACCTCTATTTTAATACCCTCCTCCAAATAAATGCAAAAATATGCTATATGATTCACTACCACAAAAATGACTTTTAGCGGGGCTTTAAAAAGTGTCGGTAACGAAAAAAAAAAGTACTAGAAAAGCTAATTCCAGCACATTGGTGTCGGCAATACTTTCGAGGCACTTTTAAAAGTGCCATGTGTTGTATTGTAAATAATAATATTATTGAACTTACCCGAATTCAAACACAAGACCTTTTGCACATGAAGCAAGTTTTCAACCGATGGGTTAAATCATTTTTTTGTTATAAAATTTCAAATACACTTACTTGTTATAAAACATAAACTTATATTAATACGTTTTTATGAATGTAGTCCATAAAACTATAATATAATTAACAAATTAAAGTAAAGCTACATAAAAATATAATTAAATTGCAAAATTAAATAAAAATATCAAAACAAGCATCTTGTTATTAGGGGCACTTTATGAAAAAGTGCCGAAAATTAGCGGTACTTAGGAAAAGTTCCGGAAATTTAGCTGCACCTTTTAATAAGTGCCGCTGATTTCCGGCACTAATTTAGCGGCACTTTTTATAAGTGCCGCTAATTTCCGGTACTTTTTTATAAAGTGCCGAAAATAAGTGGCACTTTATTAAAATGTGCCAGAAATCGAGCGGCACTTTACAAAAAGTACTGAAAATATACCGGCACTTGTAAAAAAGTATCAGAAATTTGCAGCACTTATTAAGAAGTGCCAGAAATTAGTGGCACTTACTAAAAAGTGCCTAGCGGCATTTTTCTGCAAAACTGCCACAAATTTACGGCACTTGTGAAAGTGCCGGTAAATAAGTGCAGGGAAAAACAATTTTTGTTGCAGTGATTTTAAGGGGTACTTGTTAAGATCATACAACATACACAATTTATTAACATGTACCACTTTTATGTCAATATAAATATTTTATAAGTAATTTTAAATATTTATTTTAAAAGGAAAACACTATTTTTTATATTTGCGTGACCAAACAAATAATTAGCGTTAAGTAGTCATCGATGGCGCTACTCCAGCCCCAGATGAGTTCAGTACCAAACATTGGGGCAGAAATTTTCATAAGTTGCTTAATTGTCACATGATTTTCATAACTTGCAAAAGTGAATCATACTCCTTTTCATTAGTTAGTCTAATTTTGACTTTTTATAATCAACACATATTAACTTTTGATCACATATTGATATCAATTTAACAATCACAATGAAATTATAGGAATTGTTCTTGATAAATCACTTAATGATTTATCAATACAACTTTTAGAATTTCACTACAATGATTAAATCAACATCTATATTTGGTCAATGTTCTTTTGTGTTGATCATAACAAAGTCAATTTGAGACAAACTTTCCGAGACAGAGGGAGTATCATTTTTGTAATATTCTCTCTGCCCCGAAAATGCTCTTCTCATTTGTCACTTTTTATTGTCCTAAAAATTTCTTTCCATTTATAGGATTTAGGCTTAAATGTGCAAAACACAAAATGACTAGTAAACCAAGTGTTCGTAGTTTTAAAAGTTTTGTTGGGAATTTAGTGGTACCCCGTTTGCAATTTAGATCAAGAACAATAAAACCCACGAGCACAATATGAGAGAATCACACACACAAGAACACAAGAATTTTTTACCCGGTTCGTTCAACACATGAACTACGTCCGGGGGAAATTGCCAAGCCAATATATTATTAATCACACCTTAATAATTTGCTACAATGTGTCCTAGGTCGTGACTATGCTTATATAGCAGTACAAGGAAGATCTAAATCAAATTAAGAAGAGATTGTGTCAAAATAGGAAACAAATCAGCCCAGCCGCATACCAAGCGCCCGCTTGGGTCTAGGCGAGCGCTCGCTTGAATTAATTTCCCCCAGCGGATCACTCACTGTCCACTTGAGCGCCCGCCTGGTCCAGGGCAAGCGCCCGCCTGCTCCTCCGCCAGGAACTCCTCCTCCGGTTTGAACCCTTTTTGACCTCCACCAACTCCCCCGACTTAGACTCCTTTTCTTCCTCATAGTTTAGGAATCCAATCCTAACAATCTCCCACCTGGAGACTAAACTCATAAGCATAGAAGCACCCATCAACTCTCACCACGGAATGAACACCTTTGAACACATTTTACCCGCCATATTGGCTTGACATTACCGAGCCTCCCGCTCAAGTACTAAGGCGAGTTGAAACCAAGCGACGTTTCAACCCCTCCGTGTTAGATAGTTCTTGCCTCCCCAAATCAGCTTCTACCTTGATTTCTCTCCGCAAGTCTAACTTCGCCTTCTCCCTCCAGGCGTACCTTCCTCGCAATGATTCCCTTTGAAACATGGACACACCTTGTTTCTTGCATCGTCTTCTCTTGGTCTGAACACGCTCTCTGT
This sequence comes from Campanula takesimana, assembly GCA_026119855.1. NCBI lineage: Eukaryota > Viridiplantae > Streptophyta > Magnoliopsida > Asterales > Campanulaceae > Campanula > Campanula takesimana. Next base: position 1,213,424 of record JAOWBW010000305.1, read on the forward strand.
TAGGGCACTTGGACTTCCACACCGCGTTGATCAACTTTGTGTCCCTCTCCCCCCTAACATACCGTTTCTTGATGTCTCTCCTTTCTACACCAATAGGCCGGTTCTTTAGCCTCTTGCTCCCACCCGAGCGAATGTCGACATTGTAGGTAGAGTACAACATCTTCTCCTTAACCCCATGAGCTATCATCTTAGCTCCTTTTGTGACTTCCCAAGACCCACCCATGAAGGTCACACCATACCCTTCATCATCAAGTTGTCCCACAGAAATCACCCTCCTCCTCAAGTCCGGAACATGCATCACATCGTGCAATTGTAAAACAGCCCCGTTAGGTGTCTTCATCAATACATCCCCCTTACCTTTGATCTTCAATGGTTGATCATCACCAAGATAGACAACCCCAAAATCTCCAGTTTTATACCGCTCCATTGTTTCTGCATCCCCACTAGCATGACAAGAAGCTCCAGAATCTAACACACAATCTTCACCTGACTGCTCCTCTCTTAGGATTAATACATCTCCATCATCCACCACGTGTGCATCACCATCCTTATCCAGATAGTCATAACTGATATGACCCATCATGCCAAAATTGTAGCACTTGACCGGCTTTTTCCCCCTTTTCGGTCCTCCCCTTCCCCTATTTCTCTCCACCCTAAGTACAGCCCCTCTGTGGAGGATTCTCCCCTTTTCTCTTTCCTTCTCAACTCCTCTTGAAGTATGAGATCTCGAACCTCCGTATACACTAATGGTGTTTTCGACATACTGATCGTTGTGACAGTTACCTCCCAACTGTCAGGCAATGATTTTAGTAGAAAACATGCTAACACTTCATCGAAGAAAGTAATATCAACACTTTTCAATTGGTCCACCAAACCTTTGAAACTGCCGATATGACTTGCTGCTGTCTGCCCCTCTGACATCTTCGTATTCGTAAACCTCTTTATCAAATGCACCTTATTGATATTAGACGGATTCTCATACATGTCTGACAGCATCTGTAACAACCCCACCGTTGTCTTGGCCTCCATTGCGTTCCGTGCAACGTCGTCGGTTAGAGCGCTCCTCACCGCTCCCAACGCCTTCCGATCTAACGTCTCCCAATCCCCTTTTGACATGTCTTCGAGTTTCTCACCTAAGGGTTTATGAAGATCCTTACAATAAAGGTAATCTTCAACCCTTGTCCTCCAAAACGTGAAATTCACACCGTTGAATTTCTCGATTGAGTTCTTCATCTTGATTGCTTCACAAAGTCCCCAAGAACGTGATTCAAAATTAATCAACTAATGAAACTTTGAATCCTCCTAACCAAAGCTTTGATACCAGTTGTTGGGAATTTAGTGGTACCCCGTTTGCAATCAAGATCAAGAACAATAAAACCCACAAGCACAATATGAGAGAATCACACACACAAGAACACAAGAATTGTTTACCCGGTTCGTTCAACACATGAACTACGTCCGGGGGCAATTTCCAAGCCAATATATTATTAATCACACCTTAATAATTTGCTACAATATGTCCTAGGTCGTGACTATGCTTATATAGCAGTACAAGGAAGATCTAAATCAAATTAAGAAGAGATTGTGTCAAAATAGGAAACAAATCATCCCAGCCGCATACCAAGCGCCCGCTTGGGTCTAGGAGAGCGCCCGCTTGAATTAATTTCCCCCAGGCGGATCACTCACTGTCCACTTGAGCGCCCGCCTGGTCCAGGGCAAGCGCCCGCCTGCTCCTCCGCCAGGAACTCCTCCTCCGGTTTGAACCCTTTTTGACCTCCACCAACTCCCCCGACTTAGACTCCTTTTCTTCCTCATAGTTTAGGAATCCAATCCTAACAAGTTTGAATAATTAAATGTGAAGATCATTTTAGATTTTAGGACGAAAGAACCATGTAATTTTGAAAGGAATAAAATTGTTTGTTCATCACTAAATATCATCATTTGCCCAAATATATATATAATCTCGCAATCCCAAAATAATAGTTTCATTTGCTATTTTCGCATGTTTTGAAAAAATAGTCTCATTTTTAAAATTGATAAATTAAGACAATTAAACTTTCATGATTGCACATCAAGGAAGATGATGAGAGAAAGAGAGTAATGTTCAAAGAAAACAATTTGATGTAAAGAGATGGTGCAGCGGAATAACAATAAAATAAAATGATAGCAATTAACCGAATCAACGAATAAATTGACCCAATTCGAATCCACGAATTAGGGTTTGGCAAGAAAAACACCAAGATGATGAGATTCTTGAATAAACGAAGGAATCCACTTTCACGAAGGAATCCACCTTCAACAAGCTAAAAAGCTTCAAGGAATTAACCTCACAATTGCAAAGCAATCAATTAAGTAATGAATATCAACTCTAATTTTCGGATTACAATATGAGGCCTATTTTATAGTGCCCATAAGACTTGAAAAAGAAGTTAAAACCTACTAAAATTACTCCTAACCTATATAGTAACCTAATAGGACTTAAAAACTATAAAATCTCCTCAAAATCTATCTTAGAAACCTCTAAAATTATCTACTAAAATTAATGACGAAAATAATAATTAAAATGCTAATTACAACCTAATAAAATACAAATACAAATATAATTATAATTTTGAATATAATTATATTTTCGGATCGCATCATTCACCCCCGCTTCAAAAGAACTCGTCCACGAGTTCATCTTGGAAACTTGCAATCGACCATTCCACTTGAATAGATACGTAGAATAAACACGGGCTTTGCCAATCTGCAATAACTCGGGGACGTCGCGATGCAATGGTCGAAACACCCCTGGTCCGGGCGGGTGCTTGACGGGGTGCGGTCGGACCTTTACAGATAGTCTAGTCGGGTCTTGGCTGGTGCGCGGCCGGATCACAAAATTCTACTCAGACTAGGCACGGTCGTGTGACTTTTCCAGCACGGTCGTGCAAAACTGTTCGAGTTTTGCCCTTTTTTCCTCCAAGTTGCACACGGTTGATAAGGGAACTAATAAGAGGAAGAAAAAAAGGATCTTGTAAAATTCAGCAACACAACGAGAGATAAGGAACAAACTAGGAGTAACACTCAACTAGTAATATGTTATTAAGAATTATTTCAGAATGCATCAAAATCTGATTTGCAACTCCTTAGACTAGGTTATTTTTAGGCTGTTTTTAGAAGGCAGCACATTAATTATTTGGATAAGTCAAAACATGAAGTAAAGGATTTATTGTAGGGATAAGTACTAGATATAAATGGCTGAACTTGGACAAAGAAAACATGGGCTGAATTTGATGATGTCTCTTCGCTTCCATACGATGCACTAGGGCGTATCCATATGGACTGCATCATTCTCTCCGGGTGGGAAAGAACTTGACCACGAGTTTTTTGGCTGGTCTCAATGAAACTCAGACAAGTCACGAACGTTAAACGTTGGGTGAGTGTTGATGTGCGGAGGGAGATCAATTCTGTAAGCGTTGTCATTGATTTTCTTTAGGATTCGGCACGGACCAATCTTCTTTTCCTTGAGTTTGCTGTAAGAACCACTAGGAAACCTCTCCTTCTTCAAATTGACCCAAACTAGATCTCCTTCATCAAAAATTTTCACTCTCCGATGATCATTCGCAGCCTCTTTATACTTTGCATTACTGTTTTTGAGCTTCCTTCTCACTTCTTGATGAATTCGTGCCATAGTAGCAGCAAAATCTTCTGCCTTTTTGCTTGACATGGACGGATTTGGAATTGGAATCAAGATAATGGTTCGGGGCTCTTCCATAAACAACCTCAAAAGGACTTTTTCCGGTTGAACGATTAACCGAATAATTATAAGAAAATTCTTCTTGTGAAAGTATCATGTCCCACTGTTTTGGCCTCTTTGCTACTAAAGTTATAAGCAGATTTCCCAAGGTCCGATTCACGACTTCTGTTTGTCCACCTGTTTGAGGATGATACGCACTGCTAAACTGCAAATCAGTTCCAACCATCTTCCACAAACTCCTCCAAAAATGGCTGATAAATTTAGTATCTCTGTCCGAAACAATGGACTTGGGGATACCATGATGCTTAACAACCTCACGGAAATAAAGCCCAGCAACATAAGAAGCATCCATAGTCTTCTTGCATGCAATAAAGTGTGCCATTTTGGAAAAACGATCAACAACGACAAAAATTGAGTCATTGCCACTTTGAGTTTTTGGCAATCCAACCACAAAGTCCATACTTACGTCTTCCCAAGGAGCGTCTGGAATAGGCAATGGCATGTAATGTCCTGTATTTTGAGTTCCTCCTTTGCAAGTTTGACATATGCGACATCTCTTCACAAACATGTTCATGTCTCTATAGATAGAAGACCAAAAGTATTTCTCTTTTATAGGAAAGACAGACTTGTCTCTTCCAAAGTGTCCACCAAGTCCTCTGGAATGCAACTCCTTGATAAGGTACTCTCTAAGGGAGCACTTGGGAATGCAGAAAGTAGTCCCCTTAAAGAGAAATCCATCTTGGAGCAAATAGTTACCATGCTGTCCACCTTTGCAAGCTCTCCAAACAGTGCCAAAATCTGTATCCTCCTCATACATGTTACAGATATGATCAAACCCTTCAAGTTTTACACTTAAAGAATTCAGAAGCACGACCCTCCTACTTAGAGCATCAACCACTTGATTGGATTTTCCACTTTTATGTTTCAACACGAAAGTGTACTCTTGTAAGAATGAGACCCATTTTGCATGCCTCCTGTTTAGGCCTTCTGGCATAACATCTTCAAATTCCTTCAATAACGGCTCCAATTCACTAGGAAAACTCAGAGATTCCATGGTTTCTTTAGCAACCAACATATAACAAACACCACTCGCCATGCTTTCTTCAATGAATTGTGAAAGAGTAAGAAAATTGTTGTTCTCCTCCGTTAAAGACTTGAGCTTCTTTTCCTCTTTACTAGGTAAAAGAACTATTTCACATTTCCCCATCTTAAAAGTATAAGTATTCGCATGACCATTATGAATAACATGCCTATCATATTGCCATGGCCTTCCTAGGAGTATGTGACATACATCCATAGGAACAACATCACACCAAATTTTATCATGGTAATTTTTCCCCATCGAAAATGAAATAAGGCAACGTTTAGTAACCTTTACCTCATTTCCTTTTTGAACCAAGCAATGCGGTATGGATTAGGATGCGGTTCGTTTGGAAGATTGAGCTTGTTCACCATCTCTTGTGACACAATATTTTCGCAGCTACCACCATCAATAACTATAGTGCATACTAAAGACACCCCATTTTGAACTCACATTTATGATTACACTACTCTCGTGTCTCGCCTTTGTGTTTTGATGAATACTCGTTAGTTTTGTCATGTTTCGTTAAGTTTCTGACTGACTCCATTAGTTAGGGGCTAAACTGAACAACATAACTTTACATAAGGGCAAAACAGTGCTTCTGTACTGGATGCCTCGTACGATACATTGATGTCTCGTACAAGACATCTCCTCTGTTTGCGAGTTTGATTCACTTTCCTTCTCCATCCCGATCTCTTTCTTGGCCAACACTCTCCTAATCCGGGAAGCATATCACTAGAAGACTTCCTAGAGGTTTCCTATTGATTCCTTACCTAATCAAACATCTCTACTTGGTCCCTAAGCAATCTAAGCCTATAAATAAAGAGTCTTTCAACCCTAGACTCTCCTAATGCTAGTTAATGATTCCTAGTCATCCAAAAAGAGGTTAAGAATTCCTTAGTCAGTCCCTCTCTCAATAATCCCGTTTTTCCTCTCCCCTCACACCAAAACACCACCAAAAACTCATCTTTTCAAGCCAAGTTCATCATAAAACTCTCGGATCTTCAAGGCCTTAGCCAAGGCCATCAATTGGAATCTCAAGAACGCTTTAGGTAAACTCCTATGCTTTTAATCTCTACTTCTCATCTCCTTTTTTATTTTAGTAGTGTAATCCCATCAAAAGGATCAGCCTAGAGCCTCTCCAATCCATGGAGATGGTCTCGAAGCATATGATCCGACATTCCAATAATTAATAAATTAATTATTGGCTTTACTTGTTTTAATTTCTTGTTCTTTATTTGATTAAAAACACCTAAGCAAGACCAATCCTCGGTTGGGTGGATTGGGTGCTCCTTGACCTTCCCAATCCATAACTTAACCCCCAAACTCAAGAATCTCACGGTCCGTGTGTAAGTACCCCAATCTGAATTTGACTAACTTAGAGGAATTCTAGGCACCATTCAGGGATAAACTGATAGGCCAAGACCTCACTAAGACAAAATATGGACACAGGGACTGTTCTGGAATTAAAAGATTGAAAAATCCAGAAGGTCGCCAACATGAGCCGTACGGCTACTTTGGGCACTATCAGCCCCTATAAATTGAACCCCTTGCTGATCATTCCAGGGGGGGGAGAAACAACATAAGAAGGATTACTCTGTCAAAATCACTGCAGTAGTGTGAGAGAAGAGTGAAACAAAGAGTGAAAGAGAGAAAGGAGATTGGCTAAACCAAAATAGGTAAAGCTACCTTCTCCCCCTCCCTTCTCTTCATCTATAACTCTATTTTCTCTTTAATCTTTGTTTAAGTTTATGTTAATCTTTATATTACTTGCAAGACTTGTCCATTCAAGCACTTTTACATTACTTGCAAGACTTGTCCATTCAAGCAACTTTACATTTATGCAAGACTTGTCCATTCAAGCAAATATACATATATTACTCTATATTTCTCTTGTCCAAGCCATGAGATGATCCAAGGTGCCCTCCATGCCTTGTGTGGAAGAGGTTCAAACCTAGATGATCATGGCTTGTTGATTTTCATTTACATTCTTGTCTAGTTGGAATGATGCTTTTGTTGGCAATAATGATCATTTGGATGATAAAGCATCCATCTTTATCATTCAACATTGATCTAGCTCTAAAGTCCCCTTTGGGGTTATAAAGATTCAATCTTTATGTGTTAATTTGACTCTTTGAAGGTTAATAAGTCATAAAAATGCCATCTCGGGGATAAAGTTTCAATCTTTAATCACCAAATGGTCAATTTTGGCCCAAAGGGCATGTTCATCAACTTTTCTCAATTTTCTCCAAAGATTGCTTATGATCACACCCAAATACTTGTGTTGGGGACTAAGTGAAGATCATTTGGCATAGGAATGTTGTATTTAAACTTATAAAGTGTTTTAAACAAACTGGAATCAAAACAGTTCTGTCCAGTTTCAACAGAATGTTCTATTTCTGCTCTGAAACTGGACTGTTCTTGACTGAACTGTAAAATCCCAAGAAACTGCCTGTACATCCGTACGGCTATGTTGGGAACAGGGGGAAAAATGTCTGTTTTTCCCTCTGATCCCTATTTTCTTAATAAACAGACCCTTTCAGTTAAGTTTTTCCAAACAAAACCAATAACAGAAACTTTTCCGTTAAATACACACACACACATGAACATTTTCAAACTAACAAGGGAGACTCGGTTTTTATGAGGCATTTTGGTTGAACCGCAAATATGTTCTTCCCAAAGTGTAACCTGACCTCCGAACTCACATTCTCTAACCATTTTCATTTGTTTGGTTTAAAATTAACAAATGTGGCGACTCCGTTTCTTTTTCGTTTGGAAAGTTACCCGTGTTTGACATTTCTTCCTCGTGCGAACTTCGCTTGTTTCGCCCCGAGGGACGAGATCCTTACAGTGGCGACTCTGCTGGGGAAAAGTTTGTTTCCGCACTTATTTCTAGAAGATCCGGGGGGATTCTTGTGTGGGTCAAACTCCCGCCCCCGTTAGTTGACCTTGTGCATGCTTTTGTGTGTTTCATGTTTCTGTTTGAACTTTTTTTGGGTGGATCTGTTCTGGAAATGCAATAAACTGGGGCTTGGTGATCAGAAGTTGGAAAAACTGGAAAAAAATCTCAACCCTCTTGTCTTAGCCGTACGGCTACTTTGGGTAGGGGTCAGAATGTTGCAATTTAACCATTTTGTGCAGGAAGCAACACTCTGAACACCCCCTTTGCTTCTGCTTGTCCAGGTTCCAAATTTACAGTCTTATTTGTGCACATTACCTCCTTTTCTTTGGCCAAAACTTGGTTCTTAAAGCTTGGTTATGCACAATCTTTTGGAAAAATAAAATAGGTTTTCAAAGCCTCATTGTGCATCACCCTTCTTGAAAAATTTCTTTGTTTTCAAAACCCTCTTTTTGTTGTGCACAACTTGATTTGTACAAATGGCTTTCAAATGAATTGCTCTTCTTGTAAAAATGTTTGGCTTTCAAAAATTCTTGGTTGTGCACAATTGTTACATGTACAAAGTTTTGGTCCTCACTTGTTCATATTCTTTGATTGATTGCTTGTATAAATTGCTTATTCCATGCTTGTCCATATTTGTTCATATCTTGCTCATGTGTTATTCATAATATTGAAAAACAGATTGAAAATTTCTATTTTGACTCAAAAGGGAATATAGAATGACTTCACACAACGCGCACTTGACCTTGCACGTTCCAAATACCCTTTAAACCTGGGATGGATGCCAGATGCAGCTCGATTGGCGCTCTTGTTCCCTTCAAGCGCGCACAGGTACATTCCACCACCCCTTCCGAGCCGAGTCAACCACACATGTCCGTGACACACAAATTTCGTGACTTCGGTTGGTTTTGTCTAGCTCACGTTGCCACGTCCCTAATACGTGTCTGAGATTAATTATGGCCAAGTTAATGCCCGAGTCACGACTCCTTGTGAAAACAAGTGTGACCATGGTCAACTTTGACTCGGTCCTTGACTTATGCGTTAATATTGGCTATAATTAACCTAAGTCATGTGTTATAGATAGGGTGACACTGTGTTGTCAAGCCCTAATGAATGGTTCATACTAATCATCCTTAAGCCCATGGATAAGATTCGAAGGCCCTCATCAAAGATGAGGTTATGCCGGAAGTCCCTTAAGTCCCTAAGACGAATCTTGATCTTGACTGGGGCTTAATCATGATTGGAATGGCTCACATATTGGGAACCTTGCGATGCACTAGACCCTAGGTTCGTCTCTTTTGGTCGATGGAAGCCGCGTGCCCTATAGGACCCTCGCCCGGGACAGTCCATCCTTGGGGGCGTGCAATACAGGTGAAAAACGAGGGACTTATAGGGGTAGTGATGGCCTCCACTAACCCAGGATTTAGAGTAGTTGCGAAAAAGAAGAGAAATCTTTTCCAACCATATAGGAATAAAAATGCTTTTTAAGTAAACTTGGATGAATAAATAATTGCACATTGCATGACTTTGCTCCATTTTTTCTTCTTGGCCTTGATGCATTCTTGCGTTAATGAGCGTCATTTCGTTAAGTCTTTGGACGGATCCCCGTTATCCTCCAAGATCTCCATAAAGGCATTTCGTCAAGTCTTTGGATGGATCCCCACTATCCTTCCAAGGTCCCGTTGTGATCCCCATTATGATCCCGTTGTGATCCCTGTTGTGATCCCGTTGTGATCCCTGTTGTGATCCCCGTTGTGATCCCGTTGTGATCCCCGATGTGATCCCCGTTGTGATCCCGTTTGTGATCCCCGCTGAAACCTCCGTTAAACCCCTAGGTGTTGTCCCCTAGTCCCCCGTTGCGATCCCGTTGTGATCCCCATTGTAATCCCCATTGTAATCCCGTTGTGATCCCGTTGTGATCCCTGTTGTGATCCCCATTGTGATCCCGTTGTGATCCCCGTTGTGATCCCGTTTGTGATCCCCGCTGAAACCTCCGTTGAACCCTTAGGTGTTGTCCCCTAGGCCCCCGTTGTGATCCCCATTGTGATCCCCATTGTGATCCCGTTGTGATCCCCGTTGAGATTCCCATTGGAACCCTAGGCGTTGTCCCTTAGGTCCCTGTTGAAATTCCCGCCAAACCCCTAGGTTTTGTCCCCTAGGTCCCCGTTAAACCCCTAGGCGTAATTCCCTAGGAAGTTAGTCAAGTCTTTGGATGGATCCCTGTTATCCTCCAAAGCGTCTGTTAAAGAAAAGAAACAAAAGGTGCTTAGGGTAACTCTCTCCCCTTTCCTTGGGCCGTCACATGATGACCAATTCTGCGCCCCTCATGCCATTTTGTTCCCGTCAGTGTCGTCGCGTGACCATGACCCCTTCGAGTTTAACTGTCATGGCACCATATGGTAATATACCTTGGTCAAGCATTGGCCTCCTCAGTTTGCACCTCCATGTGATGACCATCTCAGTTGCTGCGATCGTCGTGATGGCTCGAACTAGTGTGAGTACCATCTGGTCCCAAACCAGTAAGGTTTTGTCCCATGTTATCCTGACTATATTCCGACAAGCCAAGGAGGCTCCTTGTCCCCGTAACATTTAAGTTATGTCCCTTAGGGCCGCTCTCCGTCACCCTAGGAAGTCCGTTTGGAAAGTGAGTCAATCACTCACCTCTTCCCAAAAGCCCGTTTGAATTAGGCCAACTTATGTCATGTTCGTCTCTTCGTTAAACCATTTGAATGTGTGAGTCGTTTACTCAAATGAAATGTGTGTGTGTCAATCCTTATGAAAAAAAAAGAGGGGGAAATGTGTGAGTCTTTTACTCAAATAGAAAAATGCGTGTGTCAATCCTCATTCAAAAAATTTGAAATCAAGTTTTCTTAAAATAAGAGGTCAACTCTTTTCCAAAAGGCTAATCTGATAATGAAGCATTTTTCTCAAATCATGGTTATAATTTCGCCATGAGGTTTAATATGCTAAAAGTCCTTCGCGGTTCTGTCCATCGGAAACATCCACCAAGGAGCCCACACCTGAATTGGCGTCCGAGACAACCATCCACGTGAACAACAAGGGGAAGCCCGTGTTTCGGAAGCCCAAAGGCGGCTACATCAAATGGAGGTATGTACCCTCATCGAGTGTCATGCACAAAGGTTGCGCGCCTTGAAAGGAAATCACCAAAAGGAGATGGCCAGAGCAAACTCCCAACTCATGAGTAGTACACGGATCCGGCAATTACAACGCCAAGCCAAATGGAGACCTCGCGACATCTTTCCCGACGACATGGAACCCGAGTTCCCCATAGAAGACATGGAATATGCCGCCGATGACCTCTCCAACAATTGAGGAAGAAAATGGATCATCGTGCTTCATGGGAGCCCATCCCTAAAAAAAAAAAAAAAAAAAAAGAGTCTTCCAGCCTCGTAGGATCTAGACTTTCACCAAAAGTCCGTCTCAGACTGTGTCTTTTTATTTTTACAAAGGTCCATACTTGGACATGTATGTATAAAGTTATCTAAATAAAAGAGTCATTTTCCTTCTCTTCTCTCTAGACTTGAGACATTATTTGCAATATACACTTACTCTTGAAATTACCTTGCTTGTTATTATCAATTGATTGCTACGTCCCTAAATGATGAATTGACTCCTAAGCATACTAGTCAATGACTGTGACATCCCGAAATTAAGCACGACGTTTTGGGACGGACCGAAAATCAAAAATAAAATAAAGAGTTGTGGGACGGATTTAGTAAAATAGTAAGTTTCAAAAGTGGGCCACGTTTTTTGTTGCTTACTATGAAAGGTCAGAAAATTTGAATCTTATCAAAATGTTTACGTGGCTTGCATGGGTTCAACTAGGAGGTGGATTTTATGGGCTTTGTTAGTATGACTCACCATTTTAATCATTTAGTATATAAGCAATTACTCTAAAGCTTGTACAGAGAATTGGAGAGAGAGTCATAAAAATGAGTTTATGGTGCGAAACAATTGAAGGGTGGCTTCGTGAGTTCGAGGTTTCATATTTGTGGATTATTTTGGTTATCCGATTTTAGCATTTTGAGGTAAGGGAGACTACGCAGTATCGATTCCGTGTCATTTGTTTTATACCCGTCTTATCGTAGTACTCTATTTTATTGATACGTATATCGATTGTTCGGTCCCATTTGATAATTGCTTTGGAATTGAACTTGCTCGGTTAATGTTATGATTATTTGAAAAGCATGCTTTATGTGTTATTATGCTCAATTATGAGATTTGTTATATGGAACAGTTGCGATGTAGCTAATTATGTAACGGTCGCAGTGGACTCGGTTATTGTGTTTGTGTTGGGTCCGGCTCTGTCGAGGGCGGCCAACAATTCGGTTAATTTGGTTGAGTCACTGGGCCTGAATATAATTAGTACATCAGACTGTAAAGTATGATTGATCAGTTATTCGGTTTATGAAAATGCGAGTCTTATTGGCATGTCCATATTTATAATTTCATGGACAGTGTTATTTGGTGTTTGTGTTCCATTGGCTTCTTTGATATTGTGTATCCCCTTTCTTACTGAGCCCCCCAGCTCACCCCCCTCCAGTTTCAGTTTCGCAGTTAAGCGATGATCGGGATGAAAGGATTGGGGCAGAGCAGTTTATAGAGCATTTGGGCTGATTAGTGATATCTTGTATATTATTTTAGAGATGTAAACTGTGATATTTGTGATAGTTATGGAATTTAGAATTTTTCGGGGTGTTACAGTTGGTATCAGAGCGGTACCCCGACCTTAAGGCTTATGAGCTAGCTCGGGGATAAGATCTTGGGGTATTCGTATAGGATCATTGAGAGCTATAAAATTAATAAAATTAAGTAGAATTCGCGGACGAATTCTTTTTAAGGAGGGTAGATTGTAACATCCCGAAATTAAGCACGTCATTTTGGGGCGGAATGAGAAAAAAAAAATGGAAATGAAAATAAAGTAAAATATGGGACGGATTAATATGAGAATGAGGAGTTGGTTTGGGCCCCACCCATTTTTGTTGGCTTACGCAGTAAGTAAAATTGGGTAGAATGAGGTGTGCAAATATTAGCATGAGGTGTAAATTAGTAGACTTTTACTTTGATGACTCATGTACTTTCCTTGCAAAATAAATACATGGGAAAAGGGGATCCAGCGAGAGAAAGAAAACGTTTGTTACTCTGAGCGTGACTTTGATTGGGTTCAACAATTATTTGGTGTTCCGGTTTTTAGGATTTTTAAGTAAGGGAGACTACGCAGTACTGATTCCGTGTCATTTCTTTTTATACTCGTCTTATCGTAGTACTCCATTTTATTGATACGTAATTCATTTGTTCAGTCCCATTTGATTATTGCTTTGGAATTGAACTTGCTCGGTTAATGTTATGATTATTTGAAAAGCATGATTTATGTGTTATTGGTTCTCAAATATGAGATTGGTTATATGGAATAGTTGCGATGTAGCTAATTATGTAACGGTAGCAGTGGACTCGGTTATTGTGTTTGTGTTGGGTCCGGCTCCGTCGAGGGCGGCCAACAATTCGGTTAATTTGGTTGAGTCACTGGACCCGAACATAATTAGGACATCGGACTGTGAAATATGATTTATTGAAATTGGAATTGTGAAATGAGTCTTATTGGAATGTCCATATTTATAATTTCATGGACAGTGTTATTTGATATATTGTGTTTCATTGGCCTCTGTGATATTGTGTATCCCCTTTCTTACTGAGCCCCCAATTCACCCCCCTCTAGTTTGACTTTTGTAGTTGACCGAGGTTCGAGATGGGATATTTGATTCGGAGCAGTTTATAAAGCATTTGAGATTATAGTGAAGCTTTGTATAGTATTTCAGAAATGTAAATTGTACTATTTTGATATTTATGGAAATAGAATTTTTCGGGGTGTTACAATTGTAACATCTCGAAATTAAGCACGTCATTTTGGGGCGGATTGAGAAAAAAAAATGGAAATGAAAATAAAGTAAAATATGGGACGGATTAATATGAGAATGAGGAGTTGGTTTGGGCCCCACCCATTTTTGTTGGCTTACGCAGTAAGTAAAATTGGGTAGAATGAGGTGTGCAAATATTAGCATGAGGTGTAAATTAGTAGACTTTTACTTTGATGACTCATGTACTTTCCTTGCAAAATAAATACATGGGAAAAGGGGATCCAGCGAGAGAAAGAAAACGTTTGTTACTCTGAGCGTGACTTTGATTGGGTTCAACAATTATTTGGTGTTCCGGTTTTTAGGATTTTTAAGTAAGGGAGACTACGCAGTATTGATTCCGTGTCATTTCTTTTTATACTCGTCTTATCGTAGTACTCCATTTTATTGATACGTAATTCATTTGTTCAGTCCCATTTGATTATTGCTTTGGAATTGAACTTGCTCGGTTAATGTTATGATTATTTGAAAAGCATGATTTATGTGTTATTGGTTCTCAAATATGAGATTGGTTATATGGAATAGTTGCGATGTAGCTAATTATGTAACGGTAGCAGTGGACTCGGTTATTGTGTTTGTGTTGGGTCCGGCTCCGTCGAGGGCGGCCAACAATTCGGTTAATTTGGTTGAGTCACTGGACCCGAACATAATTAGGACATCGGACTGTGAAATATGATTTATTGAAATTGGAATTGTGAAATGAGTCTTATTGGAATGTCCATATTTATAATTTCATGGACAGTGTTATTTGATATATTGTGTTTCATTGGCCTCTGTGATATTGTGTATCCCCTTTCTTACTGAGCCCCCAATTCACCCCCCTCTAGTTTGACTTTTGTAGTTGACCGAGGTTTGAGACGGGATATTTGATTCGGAGCAGTTTATAAAGCATTTGAGATTATAGTGAAGCTTTGTATAGTATTTCAGAAATGTAAATTGTACTATTTTGATATTTATGGAAATAGAATTTTTCGGGGTGTTACAATTGTAACATCCCGAAATTAAGCACGTCATTTTGGGGCGGATTGAGAAAAAAAAATGGAAATGAAAATAAAGTAAAATATGGGACGGATTAATATGAGAATGAGGAGTTGGTTTGGGCCCCACCCATTTTTGTTGGCTTACGCAGTAAGTAAAATTGGGTAGAATGAGGTGTGCAAATATTAGCATGAGGTGTAAATTAGTAGACTTTTACTTTGATGACTCATGTACTTTGTCGCGACCCCCGAACCCGCGGGCCCGGAGTGCGCGAGGTGGACGTCGACTTACTAATCAAAATACCAAAATATCGGAGATAAAAATTTCATTTCATATCAAAAGATGATAACACAAGGTTTTGGAAAACAATTTAACAACAACAATTAACTAGTGTAAGCCCCATAAGCTCACACTACAAAATAATAAAATATACAAATCTTAGTGACGTCAAAGTGTGGTACAACTATCCCCAAAAGAGTTACACATTTACATAATGTAAACCCACCAATATACACTTGCCCCAAAAGCTCAACCCTCGCGACGTCCTCGTGATCAGCGAGTCTAATTCCTTGGTCCTGGGGGGGGGGTTAATGAAAAACAAAGATAAAAAGAAAGGGGGTGAGATAAATCTCAATAAGTTACTAATGCAACTACATGACATGCTAATATGCAATAAGCAATAAACAATAACAAATATCACTTAGCACATAGCATTTATCAATTAACAGATAGCAGCGGAAATAAATATTTAACAAAGGATATTAGCCAAGGTTCCCAACTGATATAACCAAATAAAGGTCGCTGCGCAGCTTCAATAATCAACAATCAACATCTTCATAATAGCATGAAAGCTTGAAGAGAAAACTCCCGGTACCGGAACCAATAACCAAGTAACGTGCCACAAAGGGCGGGAGCCATGCCACAAAGTCATGCTCCAAAACGCCTAGCTAGAATACTCACAAAAGGAGCTAGATCATCCCATCCAAGGCCAATCTGGATGAGGAAAGAAGGACCAATGGGCGAAGCTATACTAGACTTGGCTTGTGCCATTATAGCATTATCCATTGCCTGACTCGATACACAAATAACCAGCTGGACTTTCAAATAAAAGCTAAGTAATCAAATACTAGCACGATACACAACTATTGATTCCAAAGTAGGGAACCATTCCAATTAAATTATCACAAAGGTAAACCAATCCAAACAACACATCAAGGGTGGACCGCATTCCCAAAATGATACTTAATCAAATTCCGTAACATAATTATTCACAAAAGAATCAATTCCAATTAATAAAGTGTTCCACGATGTTAACTTAGGTAAATTAGAAGAATAAAACCTAAACTAGTTAAGCCCTAAGTCCTAAACCAAGCAAAAAGGGAGAATTCTGAACCAGGGGTCGGGCGGGTGCCTGGAGGGGTCGGGCGGGCGCTCATTCCAACAGAAGGTCTGGCCGCTGGAAAAAAGGGTGTAGGCGGGCGCCTGGCTCCAGGCGGGCGGGCGCCTGGTCTGACTTCATGCCGGAAAATAGAGCTGGGTTTCCACCATTTTCGAACCCAAAACAAATTTTTCTCACCATCAACACTCCCAACTTGAACCCCAAAGTACCCAAACAACATCTAACAAAAGGGGAACCTGAATAACACCATAAATGACCCCAAACCAAGAAGCAAACCCAACATTCATCAAAATCACCATTTTTATCAAAAACCCAAATAAATTTCAAACAAATTCCAAACTCAACTAAACATCAAATACAACAACTAAAGCATTATATAAACATGAAATGAACACTTTAGCATAAAAGTGGGGGAAAAGCAACTTACTTGAATTTTCTCAAAGTTGCCGGAACTTGAATATTTTTAGCCCTCTACTATCCTAACGACGATCTAAACAAGTTTCATGTTATGAGAAATGAGAAATAATGGAAGGAAGATAGGTAGAATGAAGAGAGAAGGAAGAGAAGAAAACTTACCCAAAACCAATGAGAGAGAGAGAGAGTTGCTGGGAGAGATGAGAGGAAGAATGAGGGAGAAGAGGAGGAGTAGGGAGGGAGTAGTTAAAAATGATTTTGAAAACTTACACTTAGGCCCCCTCCTCACTTAGCTAGCACAAATAAAACCCCTATCAACCTTCTACCCAATTAACACAATATCAACCAATTAATGCTAGACACAAATACTTACACTAACCCAAATAACTCGAATAAAATGCTAGGCATAATTACTATGAAACATAAAATGCACACATAAATATTTAAATAAATAATAATTTAAATAAATAAATAAGCAAATAAATAAATAATAATTATTTATTACTAATAAAATAGAGGCTAGTTTTCGGGTCGTGACATACTTTCCTTGCAAAATAAATACATGGGAAAAGGGGATCCAGCGAGAGAAAGAAAACGTTTGTTACTCTGAGCGTGACTTTGATTGGGTTCAACAATTATTTGGTGTTCCGGTTTTTAGCATTTTTAAGTAAGGTAGACTACGCAGTATTGATTCCGTGTCATTTCTTTTATACTCGTCTTATCGTAGTACTCCATTTTATTGATACGTAATTCATTTGTTCAGTCCCATTTGATTATTGCTTTGGAATTGAACTTGCTCGGTTAATGTTATGATTATTTGAAAAGCATGATTTATGTGTTATTGGTTCTCAAATATGAGATTGGTTATATGGAATAGTTGCGATGTAGCTAATTATGTAACGGTAGCAGTGGACTCGGTTATTGTGTTTGTGTTGGGTCCGGCTCCGTCGAGGGCGGCCAACAATTCGGTTAATTTGGTTGAGTCAATGGACCCGAACATAATTAGGACATCGGACTGTGAAATATGATTTATTGAAATTGGAATTGTGAAATGAGTCTTATTGGAATGTCCATATTTATAACTTCATGGACAGTGTTATTTGATATATTGTGTTTCATTGACCTCTGTAAAGTATGATTGATCAGTTATTCGGTTTATGAAAATGCGAGTCTTATTGGCATGTCCATATTTTTAATTTCATGGACAGTGTTATTTGGTGTTTGTGTTCCATTGGCTTCTATGATATTGTGTATCCCCTTTCTTACTGAGCCCCCCCGCTCACCCCCCTCCAGTTTCAGTTTCGCAGTTAAGCGATGATCGGGATGAAAGGATTGGGCCAGAGCAGTTTATAGAGCATTTGGGCTGATTAGTGATATATTGTATATTATTTAAGAGATGTAAACTGTGATATTTGTGATAGTTATGGAATTTAGAATTTTTCGGGGGTGTTACAATGACGACTCATTAAGGACGAATGGACCTAACACGAATGAAAAATGCTAAATGCAAACAATTAATCTTGATGTGAATGAATGTTGTGATCAATTTGCATGAAGAGACCATTAATGGAAAACCTTCCTCTATACACACCCCCTGTACACATCTCCGATACACAACCCGATACAAATTCTTGATGCACATCAAAGGCATCCCGAGATGATGAAAAGATAAGGATGTTGTTGCTCAACTACCAAGATTCAACCGTAAACGCACGTGCGCAACCAAGCAAAGGACTTCCCGGATCTTCAAAGTCAAAGTGAGAAGTGACGGACATTCCACCAGGAGGCTACAAATGAACCAATGCCCAAGAAAGCAAGTTGGGGCTAATGTTTCTCCTCCCTCTCTCTCTCTCTCTCTAAAAAAAATGAGAAGAGAGAAAATAAATGGATAATGGAAAGGAGGAAAGGAAATGGATATTGGCGAAGAAAGAGTCTGCCTCAAAAGCTCACTGCAAAAGTCCACCTCAAAGAGCATCCCGAGGAGTTCACCATCAGCAAAGCAACAACATCCTTCAAAAGGACACCAACTTCAACAAAAGACGATCCACGGACGAACTACGGCAACCTGAGCTCCTCAAACTGAGGGGAACGTAGGCAACCTTCGGGTCCGGTCACAGCATGAGAAAGAACGGTCAAACCATGACTTTCCCAAAGTAGCCAAACCTCTCCCCCTTGGTCCCATCAATGACCAATTTACCAGACAAGGAACAATTCCCCATAAACACCTTTTGATCTTGCCATTGATCGAGTCATAATCCTAATTGATCATAACATTTATACATGTTAAGGCTAATTGCTTGTTATAATCTTGACTTAATAATGAACATGGTCCATCCGAGCAATCATTTTGATAATTTTAACCAAGACAAATTTCAAATGTCTCGACAAGTCTTCTTCTCTACATCTTAGGAAAGAGCTAAACACTTATGTTCTATCAAGCAGGGGCTTCCTCCTATTTCATGATACAATTGAGGGACTCTCTCCCGCCTAAATAAATACCCCTGCATGTTTTCTCCAAAAGACATCTTAAGTCCCCGTCCCATCGAGTCGGCTGGATCACTCATAAAAAAAAAAAAAAGAGGCACCAAAAGAGTAGCCCGCTAGGTTGAAAACCCATAAGGGAGGCCTAGGCAAAAGACAAGGTGTGCCATAAAAGACGCAAAAAGTAGCCCGCTAGGTTGAAAACCCGTAAGGGCGGCCAAGGCAAAAGAAAGGGTGCGTCATGAAAAAGGGATGGGTTCCTAACCTCACTTCAAAGGTCCGCCAACGCCAAAGGTCGAAGGACGATATTGGGGCTACCTCCACACCAACGACCACAAGGGCATGGGGCTACCTCCACAAGGGCATAGGGCTACGTCCACAAAGACATGGGGCTACCGCCACAAAGACATGGGGCTACTTCCACAAAGACATGGGGCTGCCCCGACATCGATGACAACGAGAACATGGGGCTATGCCGCCACCGACACCAATAAGGACGTAGGGCTACCTCCAACATCAACAGCGAGAAGGACATGGGGCTACCCCAATATCAGTAACAAAAGGGTTCTCTATACCTGATCACTGCTAAGAAATGGACAAAGCTCCAAGGGACTTTATGCATGACAAACCTCATGGTTAAGTTAAAATAAAATTTTTGACTAACATGCTTCGTTAAAAGATTTGCCTTTAGGAATAAGCATTTTTAAGCTTGCCCTTTTGGCCTCATTTATCAAAAAACAAATGTTTCAAGCAAAATGCTTTTGATCTCCTCTAAAAATGATTAGACTTTTTCATCCACAATGTGTCTAAAAGGTCACCCATGGGCTTCCCCCGGTGTCAAGAAAGTGTGTCAACCTTCCCGTAGAGTTGAGTTGACCAAAGTTCAAACTTCGACCAAAGAGGTCAAGATAAAATTTTCCCGGTCAAACTCCCCAAGGATGGAGTTGACCCAAGTCAAGCCTTGACCCAGAATGGTCATTTTAGGATAAAGTGTTTGTCCCGGCAGTCCAAAATGACGTAAGACCATCCTTATTAGTCAACCATCTCGTAGTTAGTGTTGACCAAACCTTTAGGATTGACCAAGTGAAAGTCAAATCCGTTGTTGTCCCGGCAGTCCAAAATGACGTAAGACCATCCTTGTTAGTCAACCATCTCGTAGTTAGTGTTGACTAAACCTTTAGGATTGACCAAGTGAAAGTCAAATCCGTTGTTGTCCCGGCAGTCCAAAATGACGTAAGACCATCCTTGTTAGTCAACCATCTCGTAGTTAGTGTTGACCAAACCTTTACGATTGACCAAGAGAAAGTCAAATCCGTTGTTGTCCCGGCAGTCCAAAATTACGTAAGACCATCCTTGTTAGTCAACCATCTCGTAGTTAGCGTTGACCAAACCTTTAGGATTGACCAAGTGAAAGTCAAATCTGTTGTTGCCCCGGCAGTCCTTCATAAGTCCAGACTTGTGTGAAAAGGACCGGCAGTCCTTCGTAAGTCCAGCCATTTAGTCAACTGATAAACAAATTATAATACCTCGCAAGTGCACGAGCTATCGTCATAGCAATATGCAAACACAAGGGTCGAACCACAGAGACTTGGATTAATTCTAAGTTAGTTAACTATTTTAAAAACAATAAAATAAAAGATAATAAAATAAAAGATAATAAAATAAGATAGATGATCAATATGACTAGCATATAAATGATAAGATTTGCAGAATATAGATTCACAATCATATCCCCTATGCTATGATAAAAATCAAGTTATCAATCTCAATTCATGGATTCGTTCACTTATGTAAGAATTGGGACGGTTCGGTCGCCGGATTGCAATCCTATTATTTCCTTTATGTTAATACTTTCCGCTAGGTCTATACAACATACAAGAAATTCATGAAGCACTCAAGAACACATGAACCTAAATCCTTTTGACTTCCGCTAGGTCCTCAATTGAATTTAATCATCAAAACAATGGTCAACGTATTATCACCCACGCTAGTGTAGCAATATATACCCAATATTTCTAAAGCCAATTTATATCTTAACATATAATTGAAACTAAAGAATTTAGCATGGATAATATTTTGATAAACAAGAATGAGAAAGAATAAAAAAATTATATTAAAGCAAAGAATAGATAAAAAAAAGTTACATCCAATTCATAGTTGGTTAAATTGTTCTTCATAGACAAAGAACAATCTCCCCAACCTTGCAAACCTTACAAAGTATTTACTAGTTACATGATTGATCAAAAAAAAATACTAAAAACCTAGTCTAGTATTTATAGGAAAAATTAAATCTAAAACCTAAACTAAAAAGGAATTCTAAAAGAAAAAGGAAACTAATTAATAAAATCCTAAACAAAATAAAAAAAACAAATCCTAATTCCTATGCTTGTGTGCGGTTGACTTTGTAGCCCAAAAATCCGAAATTCTAGTTAAGTCCCTGGTATTTCAATAGTTTCCAGTTTAGTCCTCAGACTTCCAGATATTTAAAAACAGTCCCTGAACTTTCAGTTTGCTGCAATTTGGTCCTGAAATATGTAATCTTTGCACAGCAGTCCTTGGTCTTCCCAACTTCGATAAATTAAGCTCATTTTCTCCCTCTTTCTTCTAGATCGAGCACATAACCACCCTACACAACAAAAACGCAAAAAGAACCTAATCAAATAACAAAAGCTTGAGAACAAAGCAATAATTAAGTCTAAAAGTATCCAATAAAATGAGCAAAAACTCATTCATCAAATACCCCCAAACTTAATCATTTACTTGTCCTCAAGTAAAAATAAAGAATAAAAATATAACTAAACTACTAAACAATAAACATAAATAAATACTACTATGACTAACTAAATAAAACTAGTACAATTTTTATTTTTATTATTTTTTTTTGGGTCTCTCCCGCAGTTAACATGAAAAATATACTACCACACGTCTCAACACAGGTTAGGAACAAGATCATGCAAATGACTATACACTTGAAATAAAATAAATATTTTTCTTAGGCAAAATGATAAAGCTATAAATCTCTTGTGCATAAAGAATATAAATACCATTCTTTCGCCTATCAAGATATGAATAACTTTATAAAGCATAGTACCCAAACATTCTCTTGTTGAATCCGTATTAAACCAAGGCATAAGAAAAATTCAACACATGATTCTCCTTTGATGAGCTCCCATACAATTTATCGCTTGATTCCCCTATATATTTATTTATGTATATATATATCCATATTATTTCTGGCCATTTAGGTCTTCGTAGGTACAAGAATTTTTATTTATTCTTGGAATGGGGATTGGCACCAAGGATTTGGGAATTATCGTATTACCACATATCCCTTTTATTTTTGGCCTTTATCGCATTTTTGCTAGCATTCGATTCAATGCTTTCACTCCTTGCCATTTCTCGCACTCTTCTTAACTAAGACCGTTTTATTGGGGAATTTTTATACATAATTGAGACTCACTTCAAGGAGACTCAAAGTCCAATTTTCCTCATGCCTACCCTTTAATCACACAATTTCACATAAGATAATGCAAGGGTACTATAACTCGATAAAGATAAGCAAAATTTTAACACCCAAAGATATGGTATATATTGAATAGTGCACTAGGGAGTTATAACTTAATCATGGAACCTAAGTTAAATATTTCATAAATTCCACATGTATAGAAATTCACAAGCTTTTATCCCTATTTGCAAAATAAATCATTAATTGAGGTAGTAAACTAGTACAAGAACTACGAGAGAGATTTTTTATTTTTTCACAAGCAAGAAAATTAATTTGACCGCACCTAGGTTTCCTACGTTCCCCCTAGGGCAATAAGGGGCTCAGGTCACCGTAGTTCGAACCCGACAAAAAAAAAAAAAAAAAAAAAAAACATTTTTTATAACTAAAAAAATGAAAAACAAATTAATTAAAAACACATTCTCACCCCCAAACTTAAAATGAGCAATGTCCTCATTGTGCAAATCATAAAGCAAGAGGGACAAAAACACATAACAAAGTGATTATGGCTCCTTAAACATCATACTACCAGATTAAGGCCATCCCCCTTTTCAAAAAAAAATGCACCCACAGTGATTCAATAACAATCCCAAACAAACAGTGTAAAACATTCATAATTGTACTTTTTGAATCACCCCAACAATTCTCAACAGACTGTAACAAATGCATGTGTAACTATCATGAGTATAATGAGCAAGAAAATCATATCCCACTGCAATGTTACAGAAAAATATTGGTACCTGAGTTGGTTTCACGAAGAGAGGGGATTTGAATATGTTACCTCTTTTCCCAGTCCACATTGCAACCATTAAAGTGTCACTGATTCCATGTGGTCATTGTGAACCTTGGGAGACCGGAAATTGTAGTGCCGCCGGAAGTTGGGTACGTGCAGCTGGATTTGAGTTTGGAGAAGGTGCCAGCCGCTCGAGAGATGCTGCACTCGTTACTGATCTGTGATGGGGCATGGGTTTCAGAATTATCAAATCCACGCTTGTGTAAATCGGCCGGTGCAGCGAAGGTGTGACGGCGTCGGAGATGGTGCAAAGATTCTCTGTTGAAATCCCGAATTGCAGCAATTCTGATTTTTGTATATTCTAGCCGGGATTGAGACACATCGGTGACCATGGAGTGTGTGTGGGTCACGATGGAGAGAAACTGTGAGAGACGGCCAGAGTTGGGAGAGTTTTCGGAATAGAAAGACTGAAAGAGGGATATATAGCCGGAAGAAGGTTATGGGTTGGCGATTGTGATGTTGGGTGTGACTAATGGTTGTTGGTGGAGGCGGGTTTGACAATGGAAGGATGGCGACCGGGGGTGGAGGCGGGTTTGACAATGGAAGGATGGCGACCGGAGTGGGGTGATTCCGGCGATGGTACAGACGGTAGGTGCGGAGGTGAGAGAAGTTGAGAGGAATTGAAATGAATAATGGGGTAGGGTTGTAGAGATTTGGGGATTTAGTGCAGCCTCCCCATCCCCTTTATCAAATTCCTCTCAATATTTTTTTTTTTTTTTTTGCACTCAACACATAGCTAACTATCTGGTCTTGTAAGCGTTCGCACAGTGCGCACGCACAGACATTCTGACCCCTTTTTCTGTTTTTCAATTAGCCCCTGACTTCAACTTTTCTCTGCAGTTCAGCCCCTTGATGCCTCCTTCCAGTTATTTCAGTTTGACTCCTGCTCACTCTTTTTTGCTTCCAGATTTGGTCCCAATTTGCTTTTCTTTGTTATTTAGCCTGCAATAACCACAGACCACAACCCCAAGCATGATATCTATTGAAAAAAAAAAAAAACAAACTAATAAACTACATGAAAATATAAAAAAATTGCAAGGTAGACGAATTGGAGGCACTTTGAAAAAAATAAACTAAAAATAAATTTTTTTTGGAGGGTGACACTATATACACTCCTCTATAAACCCACAAACTCAAGGAGACTCTTTCGAGTGACACGAAACTTAACTAAGATAAATAATAATTATTTTTTTTTTTTAGAAAAATAAATAAATAGTCAAACAACTAGAATCAAAGCGCAAGTCCCCGGCAACGGCGCCAAAAACTTGATAGACAAAATTATAATACCTCGCAAGTGCACGAGCTATCGTCATAGCAATATGCAAACACAAGGGTCGAACCACAGATACTTGGATTAATTCTAAGTTATTTAACTATTTTAAAAACAATAAAATAAAAGATAAGTGATCAACATGAACTAGCATATTATGATAGGATGGCGGAATATAGATTCACAATCATCTCCCCTATGCTATGATAATAATAATCAAGTTATCAATCTCAATTCATGGATCCGTTCACTTATGTAAGAATTGGGACGATCCGGTCGCCGGATTGCAATCCTATTATTTCCTTTATGTTAATACTTTCCGCTAGGTGTATACAACAGGCAAAAAATTCATGAAGCCCTTAAGAACACATGAACCTAAATCCTTTTGACTTCCGCTAGGTCCTCAATTGAATTTAATCATCAAAATAATGGTCAACGTATAATCATCCACGCTAGTGCAGCAATATATACCCAATAATTCTAAAGTCAATTTATATCTTAAATTATAATTGAAACTAAAGAATTTAGCAAGAAGAATATTTTGATGAACAAGAATGAGAAAGAATACACGATTTATATTAAAGCATAAAATTGATAAAAAGTTACCTCCAATTCATAGTTGGTGAAATTGTTCTTCATAGACAAAGAACAAATTTCTCCAACCTTGCAAACCTTACAAAATATTAACTAGCTACATGATTGATAAAAAAATACTAAGAACCTAGTCTAGTATTTATAGGAAAAATTAAATTTAAAACGTAAACTAAAAAGGAATTCTAAAAGAAAAAAAGGAAACTAATTAATAAAGTCCTAAATTAAAAAGAAATCTAATTTATAGTTTAATAATAAAAAGAAACCAATTTCCCCTCTTCAAAGTCAACGCATGTACGGGGTGCGGCTCTTTTTGGGCTGGAAATCGGAAACTGCAGTTTAGTCCCTGAAGTTTCACGATTTTGCACTTTAGTCCCCATACTTTCAGTTTATTGCAGTTTGGTCCTGAAGTTCCGAAACTGGCAGTTTGGTCCCTAGATTTCAGCAGTCTTTCACAGCAGTCCTTGGCCTTCATAAGTTTACTCCATTAAGCACTTTTCGTCCCTCCTTATTGTAGATTGAGCACATAACCACCCTAGACAACAAAAAACACAAGAACACCCAAATCAAATAACAAAAGCTTGAGAACAAAGCAATAATTAAGCCTAAAAGTACCCAATAGAATGAGTAAAAACTCATTCATCATCAACCCTCTCCCATAGAGTCAAGTTGACCATGCCCCGGCAGTCCTTCGTAAGTCCAGTTAAGAAGTTAAAAATTTGTGTGAAAAGTCCCGGCAGTCCTTCGTAAGTCCAGACTTGTGTGAAAAGAACCGACAGTCCTTGTAAGTCCAAATTTGTGTGAAAAGAACCAGCAGTCCAAAATGATGTAAGACCATCCTTGTTAGTCAACCATCTTGTAGTTAGTGTTGACCAAACCCTTAGGATTGAGGAGCTAAGTTCCTCACCCGACCTTTTACGGTCGTCCTTAGGCTTGAGACGCTAAGTTATCCACCCGACCTTTTATGGTCGCCCTTAGGCTTGAGATGCTAAGTTCTCCACCCGACCTTTTACGGTCGCCCTTAGGCTTGAGACGCTAAGTTCTCCACCCGACCTCGACGGTCGCCCATAGGTTTGAGTAGCCTTAAAATCTCTCACCCCTCTTTCGAACTACGATAGTCTTGATTCCCCACAAAAGGGATACGTAGGAATCCTATACCTCTAGGTCCAGCCATTGAAATCAAATCGGCCTTTGCCGTCCTCCCATCAGATTGGGATGTGTTTATCGACAACCCCGCTTTCTTCAAAAGCGACGTTGCCGAGGGGCTCTGTAAGTACCCCAATCTGAATTTGACCAACTTAGAGGAATTCTAGGCACCATTCAGGGATAAACAGATAGGCCAAGACCTCACTAAGACAAAATATGGACACAGGGACTGTTCTGGAATTAAAAGATTGAAAAATCCAGAAGGTCGCCAACATGAGCCGTACGGCTACTTTGGGCACTATCAGCCCCTATAAATTGAACCCCTTGCTGATCATTCCAGGGGGGAGAAACAACATAAGAAGGATTACTCTTTCAAAATCACTGCAGTAGTGTGAGAGAAGAGTGAAACAAAGAGTGAAAGAGAGAAAGGAAGATTGGCTAAACCAAAATAGGTAAAGCCACCTTCTCCCCCTCCCTTCTCTTCATCTATAACTCTATTTTATCTTTAATATTTGTTTAAGTTTATGTTAATCTTTATATTACTTGCAAGACTTGTCCATTCAAGCACTTTTACATTACTTGCAAGACTTGTCCATTCAAGCAACTTTACATTTATGCAAGACTTGTCCATTCAAGCAAATATACATATATTACTCTATATTTCTCTTGTCCAAGCCATGAGATGATCCAAGGTGCCCTCTATGCCTTGTGTGGAAGAGGTTCAAATCTAGATGATCATGGCTTGTTGATTGTCATTTACATTCTTGTCTAGTTGGAATGATGCTTTTGTTGGCAATAATGATCATTTGGATGATAAAGCTTCCATCTTTATCATCCAACATTGATCTAGCTCCAAAGTCCCTTTTGGGGTTATAAATATTTAATCTTTATGTGTTAATTTGACTCTTTAAAGGTTAATAAGTCATAAAAATGCCATCTTGGGGATAAAGTTTCAATCTTTAATCACCAAATGGTCAATTTTGGCCCAAAGGGCATGTTCATCAACTTTTCTCAATTTTCTCCAAAGATTGCTCATGATCACACCCAAATACTTGTTTTGGGGACTAAGTGATGATCATTTGGCATAGGAATGTTTTATTTAAACTTATAAAGTGTTTTAAACAAACTGGAATCAAAACAGTTCTGTCCAGTTTCAACAGAATGTTCTGTTTCTGCTCTGAAACTGGACTGTTCTTGACTGAACTGTAAAATCCCAAGAAACTGCCTGTACATCCGTACGGCTATGTTGGGAACAGGGGGAAAAATGTCTGTTTTTCCCTCTGATCCATATTTTCTTAATAAACAGACCCTTTCAGTTAAGTTTTTCCAAACAAAACCAGTAACAGAAACTTTTCCGTTAAATACACACACACACATGCACATTTTCAAACTAACAAGGGAGACTCGGTTTTTCCGAGGCATTTTGGGTGAACCGCAAATATGTTCTTCCCAAAGTGTAACCTGACCTCCGAACTCACATTCTCTAACCATTTTCATTTGTTTGTTTAAAATTAACAAATGTGGCGACTCCGTTTCTTTTTCGTTAGGAAAGTTACCCGTGTTTGGCATTTCTTCCTCGTGCGAACTTCGCTTGTTTCGCCCCGAGGGACGGGATCCTTACACTGTGTTTCGTTCAACAACATGGTGGCGACTCTCAAATAAAAAAGGCGAGCGGGAATCTTCTCGGGTGCAAACACATACCTTTCCATTAGATTTGCACCTAGTTTTGAAGATATTGGAGCGGAGCCAATCTTCATCGTCATCAACCTTGGAAGTTGCAAGAGCTCTTTGAATCATCAAGCTTTCACCTTCTTCAGGATCAATCTCCTCGTGCTCAACACCCTCTTCTTCATCATATACCGGCTGCCTTTCCACCTCTTCCTCAAGGCAATCATCACCAAAAGCAACGACATGTTGTTTTGGACAGTCGCTCATACGATGACCAAATTGGCCACACTTGAATCACCCCTTTGGGTTTTTGGTGCCACTAGTCTCTCCTCTAAAGCGGTTAGTAGTGGCTGACTTTTCTGGTTGCTCACTTAAATTTCCAGCCTTTGAAGTTGCTTTTCCATTCTTGGAAGGCTCTCCCTTTGAAAAAGGATATAGGCTGCGTACATCCACATACCTTTTACCACCACTACGAGCAAGTTTAGCGTCCACTTTTAAGGCTAATTGATAAGCATCTTCAACCCTCCACAGCCTTTGCATTTCCACTTCATCACGGATGGGAATTCGCAAACCGCCTACGTACCTTGCTACTAATTACTGTTCATTTTCTTGCACATCATTACGAGCCATCAGCTTATAGAATTCCTCTGTATACTCCACCACACTCTTGGATTCTTGTCGAAGGTTATTAAATTGCGAGAATAGTGTTTGAGCAAAATCCACGGGGAGAAATTTCTTCTTAAGCCTCGACTTCATCTTCTCCCACGACGTAATCTTGGTCTTTCCTTTTCGAAGTCTCATATCTTAAACCTTATCCCACCAAGTTGAAGCATATCCACGCAACCTCGTTGCTACCAGTTTAACGCGTTGATGTTGAGCAGTCTCCTTGTAATCAAAGAATTTCTCGATGGCGCTAAGCCACTCAAGAAACTCATCAGGTTGTAGACGACCATGGAACTCCGGAAGGTCAATTTTAACGTTGTCAAAATCACGATCAAACCTCCTTACCAAAGCAGCATTTCGGTTGTTGGCAAAGGGATTCACATCAGACTCGTCGCTAGAAGAACCACCACGGCTTGAACCACCATGCTCCCCACGAGCCTCTTGACGTTCAAGTCGAAGGGTAAGCTGCTTGACTTGTCTTTGAAGTGCTTGAATTTCATCCTCACGTTCGTCCCTCATGTCACCCATCATGTTACCACGCCTCCTCTACCTGTCGCGACCCCGACCCCGCGGGCCCGGAGTACGCAAGCTGGACGTCGACTTAAACAATAAACTCTAAAATAATGAAGATAAAAAATTTCCTTTTTATATCAAAAGATGATAACACAAGGTTTCGAAATCCAACTTGAACAACAAAATAAAAACTAGTGTAAGCTCCATAAGCTTACACCCAAAGTAATAAAATATACAAATTCTAATGACGTCAAGTTTGGTACAACTATTCCCAAAAGGTTACACATTTATGTAATGTAAACCCACCAATAACAACTTGCCCCAAAAGCTCAACCCTCGCGACGTCCTCCTCGTGATCAGCGAGTCTAATCCTTTCCTTCTGGGGGGGGGTTAAGGAAAAACAAAGATAAAAGAAAGGGGGTGAGATAAATCTCAATAAGTTACTAATGCAACTACATGACATGCTATGATGCAATAAGCAATAAACAATAATAAATATCACTTAGCACATAGCATTTATCAATTACCAGATAGCAGCGGAAATAAACAAGTAACAAAGGATATTAGCCAAGGTTTTCCAACTAATAGAACCAAATAAAGGTCGCTGCGCAGCTTCAATAATCAACAATCAACATCTTCATAGTAGCATGAAAGCTTGAAGAGAAAACCCCCGGTACCGGAACCAATAACAAAGTAACGTGCCACAAAGGGCGGGAGCCATGCCACAAAGTCATGCTCCAAAACGTGTAGCTAGAATACTCACAAAAGGAGCTAGCTCATCCCATCCAAGGCCAATCTGGATGAGGAAAGAAGGACCAATGGGCGATGCTATACTGGACTTGGCTTGTGCCATTATAGCATTATCCATTGCCTGACTCGATACACAAATAACCAGCTGGACTTTCAAATGAAAGCTAAGTAATAAACACTAGCTTAAATAAACCACCACGAATCCTTATCAAGAAGTCACCAAGAAAGTGAAATGAACCAACAACACACAATTAAAGTGTTCCAATGATCTCAACAATGATAACACAATTCCCATATCACATTTAATCACAAAGGATCCAGTTAATTCAAGCACACAACCAAAACTATTCACTCATCTCGAAGAGCTCGAGGAGACCTTTAAAACGATAGCTTATACACCTAAAACAGAGTCCGGATGAGGGAGTTATGAACTATTGAAGATTGTCTACGAAAGGTACAAGAGGATGAAGCTCAAGACTTGTACAGCGGAGGGGGCGCCCGCCTGCGCAGAAAGGGTGCGCGCGCCCTATAGGATCAGAAGGTTCTTTCCAAGAAGGCCAGGAGAGGGTGCGCGCGCTCGCGGGAAAAGGGTGCGCACGCCCCAAGGCATCAGAAGGTTTTGAATTGCTGAAAGAAAGAGGGAGCGCACGCCCCCTAGAAAATTGTGCGCGCGCCCTAGGTGATCAGAAGGTTTAGTTTTCAAAGGGGCATAAGGGTGCGCACGCCCCCTCCCAAAGGGTGCGCGCGCCCCCTTGCCCGGTGGCGCAATTTCCGGCCAAAATTCTGGGTTTCTTCCATTTTCAACCCAAATATTCACCATTCAAGCTAGACTCAAGACTAACACTACCAATAAATAAACTAAAGAACCCACACCACTTGGAAGCCAAAAGAACTCCTGGAACATCATCAAAAGAACCTCAACCAAGGATGATTCAAATACCAAATTTTCACAAAAATGAACAAAATTTAAATCACTCCCAAATCCACCCAAGAGGCAACAAATAGCATTCATATCATCAAATAAACATGGAG
Source organism: Campanula takesimana (assembly GCA_026119855.1). Lineage (NCBI taxonomy): Eukaryota > Viridiplantae > Streptophyta > Magnoliopsida > Asterales > Campanulaceae > Campanula > Campanula takesimana. The sequence continues at coordinate 1,244,273 of JAOWBW010000305.1, forward strand.
TAGCATTTCCAGCATAAAATGGGGGAAAAGCAACTTACCCGGATTTCTCAAAGGTGACAGAATTCAAATATTTTTGGTTCTACGCGATCCTATCGACGATCTAAACACATTTCATAAAATGAGCAATAAGAGAAAATGAGAGGAAGAAGGTGAAAATGAAGAGAGAAGGGAGAGAGAAATCTTACCTTTTTCTTTGGAGAGAGAGAGAGAGTTGCTGGGAATGGGAGTATGAGGTGAGGGAGAAGAGAGGGAGTAGGAAGATGATTATTTGAACATTTACACTTAGACCCCTCCCCTACTACTTACCCTTTACAAATAAACTCCCCACTAACAATTAAGACTCAACACTTCTACACTAGCACAAATGGCCCAAATAAAATGCTAGGCATAATTTATTATAACACATAAAATGCACACATAAATTATTAATTAAATAATAATTTAAACAATTAAATAAGAAATAAATAAATAATTAAATATTTATTATTTGAAAATAGAGACGGGTTTTCGGGTCGTGACATTCACTCCCCCTTAAAGAAAATTCGACCCGAATTTTAACGAGACTTACCCGAATTAAAAAGCCACGGATATTGCCTCTCTATCTCATCGCGAAGCTCCCACGTCGATTCCTCAACATTGTGATTCCTCCAAAGAACTCTAAGCAACGGAATGCTTTTGTTCCTCAACTCTTGGACCTTGGCATCGAGAATCCGAACCGGTCGTTCCTCGTAGGTCATATCAGGCTCTATATCCTCCGGTACCCTCGGTAACACGTGAGATGGATCATGCACATACTTCCGAAGCATAGAAACGTGAAAAACATTATGTAACCGGTCCAAAGAAGATGGTAACGCACGCCGATATGCTAGAAGTCCCACTTTCCCCAAAATCTCAAACGGTCCAACAAACCTCGGAGCTAATTTACCCTTCTTCCCAAACCTTCGAATGCCCACTTTCGGAGATACCTTTAAGAACACGAAGTCTCCGGTCTGAAAACTAAGATCTCGTCTTCGATGATCGGCATAGCTCTTCTGTCGACTCTGGACCGTCTTCAATCGATCCCGAATAATTTTAACCTTTTCCACCGAGTCCTGAACCATGTCAACACCCCAAAGCTTTGCTTCCCCAACCTCGTCCCAACAAATAGGCGACCGACATTTCCTCCCATACAAAGCCTCATACGGTGCCATCTGAATACTCGACTGATAACTATTATTGTAGGCGAACTCTGCAAGCGGTAGATGTGTATCCCACGAATCTGGAAAGTCAACTGTGCAAGCCCGTAACATATCCTCGAGAATCTGAATGGTTCTTTCAGACTGACCGTCAGTCTAAGGATGAAATGCGGTGCTAAACCTCAAATCGGTACCCAAAGCCTTCTGTAACGCTTGGGATCTCTGTCTGACACAATACTAACTGGAACACCATGCAATCTGATAACCTCATGAACATACAAATTCGCAAGTTTCTCCATCGAATAGGAAATGTCAATGGGTAAGAAATGAGAAGATTTAGTCAATCTGTCCACAATCACCCAAACTGCATTACACCTCCTTCGAGTCCTGGGTAGTCCGGTTACAAAATCCATCGTAATGTGTTCCCACTTCCACTCGGGTATCTCAAGAGGCTGAAGTAGACCTGCGGGTTTCTGATGCTCTGCTTTAACTTGTTGACAGGTCAAACATTTCGACACATAATCTGTGATTTCCCTCTTTATGTTAATCCACCAAAATTATTGTTTTAAATCCTGATACATCTTCGTACTCCCGGGATGAATGGTATACCGGGATTTGTGACCCTCATCAAGAACTCGCTGTTTAATCCCACCAATATTCGGCACACACAATCTGCTACAGTAAGTCAACACTCCCTCGGAGTCCAGCTGGAAGTCCACATACTGTCTATCCCGGGCATTATCCATAATCTTCTTCAACTCTGGGTCCTCCTTCTGAGTATCCTTTATTTGTCGAATTAGGGTCGGAGATACCCTAATATTCGCAAAAATAGCCCCATGTCTCGATTCACGAGGACACCAATCTCGAGCATCCTCTAGCAATTTCCATTCACGAATCATCATTGATGCCACATAAGACTTCCGACTGATCGCATCGGCTACCACATTTGCTTTGCCCGGATGGTACGAAATGGTGCAATCATAATCTTTTAAAAGCTCCATCCACCTACGCTGACGGTTATTCAATTCCTTTGAGAGAAGAGGTATTTCAAACTCTTGTGATCGGTAAAAATCTCAAACTTCGCTCCATATAGGTAATGCTTCCACTTATGCAACGCAAAGACTATCGCACCCACTCCATATCATGAGTAGGGTAATTCTGTTCACTAGGGGTTAACTTCCTCGAAGCATACGCAATTACTTTCCCATTCTGCATCAAAACACAACCCAAACCCTCTTTCGAAGCATCACTGTAAATTACTAAATCGTCATTTCCATTTGGTAACGCAAGAATAGGAGCCGTAGTTAATCTCTTCTTTAATTCATCAAAGCTGCTTTGACACTTTTCACTCCACACAAACGGTACATCCTTCCGGGTCAACTGAGTCATCGGAGTAGCAATCCTCGAAAACCCTTCTATAAACCTTCTGTAATACCCGGCTAAACCCAGAAAACTTCTGATCTCGGTCACTGACTCGGGTCTCTTCCAATCCACTATGGCTTTTATCTTTGAAGGATCCACCGAAATCCCATCTTTTGAAATAACATGACCCAGAAAGGAACCTTCTCGAGCCAAAATTCGCATTTACTAAACTTCGCAAACAATTGCTCCCTCACAAGAATGGATAAAACTGTCCTCAAGTGTTGCTCGTGCTCCTCTCGAGATTTAAAGTAGACTAGAATGTCGTCGATGAAGACCACCACGAACGAATCAAGATAAGGATGGAAAACCCGGTTCATCAAATCCATAAATACGGAAGGCGCGTTAGTTAACCCAAACGGCATAACCAAGAATTCATAATGACCATAACGAGTGCGAAAGGCAGTCTTCGGAATATCCTCTGATCGAATCTTCAGCTGATGGTACCCACTCCTCAAATCAAGTTTAGAAAATACCACGGACCCTTGAAGTTGATCAAATAAATCATCGATGTGAGGTAGAGGATACTTGTTCTTCACTGTAACCTGATTCAACTTTCGGTAATCAATACACAATCTCAAAGAACCGTCTTTCTTCCGCACAAACAAAACCGGTGCTCCCCACGGGGAAACACTAGGGCGGATAAACCCTCGATCAAGCAACTCTTGCAAATGAACCTTTAGTTCCTTCAACTCTGCGGGAGCCAACCTGTACGGTGCCTTTGAAATTGGAGCTGTACCCGGCAAAAGATCTATACAGAATTCTATCTCACGATCGGGAGGCATATCATATTCAGAAGAGAAAACATCGGGAAATTCTCTAACTACCCGAACACTCTCCAAACTAGGGAATTCTTTCCTAGTATCAAGCACACTAGCCAAGTACCCCTCACAACCACGATGCAATAATTTTTGTCGCTTTCACATAAGAAATGATACGAATATTCCTACCCAAAGACATAGCCTCAAAAACAAATTTAGGCATATCAGGGATAGAAAAATTAACGACCTTTCTACGACAGTCAACAGAAGCATGAAACTTGCTCAACCAATCCATACCCAAAATAACATCAAAATCTTGAATCGGAAGGACTAACAAGTCCGCACACAAGACATGACCACATATAAGCACGTCACAATCACGAAATACTCTATCGGTCACCAAACATTCTCCTATAGGAGTTGACACTTCTAACACATAGGGCAAAGACTCAGATGCAGCATTTAACAAAGAAGCAAATTGCACAGAAATGTAAGAATGAGATGATCCTGGATCTACTAACGTACGTGCGCTCACATTAGATATAGAAACAATACCTCCAATCACTGAGGGATCATCTGCCTGATGCTGATTCATTGCAAACACTTTTCCTTGGACCTTGGCCTTTCCCGTAGCATCCCTTTTCTGACCCTGTGGAGCCCCAGCTCCTACCCCAGTCGGTTGACCTCTGAATCTCGGGCAATCCTTCACAAAATGCCCCAACTGCCCACAGTTAATACATTTCCCTGTTTCTTCCAACACTGGTCCTCCGAGTGTCCTCCCCTTTGGAAATATGAACAGAGTCTCCTATTTTGGTTCCCGGCAGTAGTACCCGGGTTCCTTGGGATTGGTTGCCCTTGGGACTGAGATTGTCCCCCAAAGTTACCTCGGTTATCAATCCTTGGTTGTGACTTGCTCTGCGCTCCTTGCTTACTCGGGTTAGCTACCTCGGTCTTCCTCTTATGTTCCCCAATATCTTGCTCTATAAGATAGACACGGTCTACCGCATCCTGGAATGTCACAATCCTCTGGGCTATAAGCTGAGTACGGATAGAAGTCTTCAAACCCCGGATGAATCTCATAGCTTTCTGTTCTTCGGTCCTCACAAGATAGTCACAACACCGGGCTAATTCTGTGAACTTAGCCGAGTACTGAGCTATAGAAAACAAACCTTGCTCCAAGTTGAGAAGCTCGATCTCCTTTCGGTTTTGATCTACTACCGGAATGAAATGCTCTTTGAACTTCCGCACAAACAATTCCCATGCATACACTGTATGAGTGTCATCCCAACTCGCTTTAACCCCTTTCCACCAATGCTCGGCGGCCCCAACCAATTTATAAGCCGCAAACCGGACCCTATCCTCGTCCGTGCACCCAAACAAATCATAAATTTTCTCCATAGACTCAACCCATAGTTCGGCCTTCTTCACATCGGGCTCACCATCGAACTCTGCCGGTTTCAGTTTCAAGAATTGCTCCAAACTATATCGGGGTGGTGGTGCTTGCTCTACTCTCGGTCCTTGGTCATGAATTGCCTTCATGGCCGCCTCAAACATGCCTTGGAACATAGCACGGTTCTCTTCCCGAAGATCATTCTGATTCTGAGCCCCACTAGAACCTTCACCCGTTCTTCTTCTAGCCATTGTGAACAATTACCTGCATAAAACATCAACTGTTACTCACTCCGAACACAACTACCCTCCTAGGTCATACTAGTCCACCTAGACTTATACTTAGAGCTAAACCAAAGCTCTGATACCAACTGTCGCGACCCCGACCCCGACCCCGCGGGCCCGGAGTACGCGAGCTGGACGTCGACTTAAACAATAAACTCTAAAATAATAAAGATAAAAAATTTCCTTTTTATATTAAAAGATGATAACACAAGGTTTCGAAATCCAACTTGAACAACAAAATAAAAACTAGTGTATGCTCCATAAGCTTACACCCAAAATAATAAAATATACAAATTCTAATGACGTCAAGTTTGGTACAACTATTCCCAAAAGGTTACACATTTATGTAATGTAAACCCACCAATAACAACTTGCCCCAAAAGCTCAACCCTCGCGACATCCTCCTCGTGATCAGCGAGTCTAATCCTTTCCTCCTGGGGGGTTAAGGAAAAACAAAGATAAAAGAAAGGGGGTGAGATAAATCTCAATAAGTTACTAATGCAACTACATGACATGCTATGATGCAATAAGCAATAAACAATAATAAATATCACTTAGCACATAGCATTTATCAATTACCAGATAGCAGCGGAAATAAACAAGTAACAAAGGATATTAGCCAAGGTTTTCCAACTGATAGAACCAAATAAAGGTCGCTGCGCATCTTCAATAATCAACAATCAACATCTTCATAGTAGCATGAAAGCTTGAAGAGAAAACCCCCGGTACCGGAACCAATAACAAAGTAACGTGCCACAAAGGGCGGGAGCCATGCCACAAAGTCATGCTCCAAAACGTGTAGCTAGAATACTCACAAAAGGAGCTAGCTCATCCCATCCAAGGCCAATCTGGATGAGGAAAGAAGGACCAATGGGCGATGCTATACTGGACTTGGCTTGTGCCATTATAGCATTATCTATTGCCTGACTCGATACACAAATAACCAGCTGGACTTTCAAATGAAACTAAGTAATAAATACTAGCTTAAATAAACCACCACGAATCCTTATCAAGAAGTCACCAAGAAAGTGAAATGAACCAACAACACACAATTAAAGTGTTCCAATGATCTCAACAATGATAACACAATTCCCATATCACATTTAATCACAAAGGATCCAGTTAATTCAAGCACACAACCAAAACTATTCACTCATCTCGAAGAGCTCGAGGAGAGCTTTAAAACGATAGCTTATACACCTAAAACGGAGTCCGGATGAGGGAGTTATGAACTATTGAAGATTGTCTACGAAAGGTACAAGAGGATGAAGCTCAAGACTTGTACAGCGGAGGGGGCCGCCCGCCCGCGCAGAAAGGGTGCGCGCGCCCTATAGGATCAGAAGGTTCTTTCCAAGAAGGGCAGGAGAGGGTGCGCGCGCTCGCGGGAAAAGGGTGCGCACGCCCCAAGGCATCTGAAGGTTTTGAATTGCTGAAACAAAGAGGGAGCGCACGCCCCCTAGAAAATCGTGCGCGCGCCCTAGGTGATCAGAAGGTTTAGTTTTCAAAGGGGCATAAGGGTGCGCGCGCCCCCTTGCCCGGTGGGGCAATTTCCGGCCAAAATTATGGGTTTCTTCCATTTTCAACCCAAATCTTCACCATTCAAGCTAAACTCAAGACTAACACTACCAATAAATAAACTAAAGTACCCACACCACTTGGAAGCCAAAAGAACTCCTGGAACATCATCAAAAGAACCTCAACCAAGGATGATTCAAATACCAAATATTCACAAAAATGAACAAAATGTAAATCACTCTCAAATCCACCCAAGAGGCAACAAATAGCATTCATATCATCAAATAAACATGGAGTAGCATTTCTAGCATAAAATGGGGGAAAAGCAACTTACCCGGATTTCTCAAAGGTGACGGAATTCAAATATTTTTGGTTCTACGCGATCCTATCGACGATCTAAACACATTTCATAAAATGAGCAATAAGAGAAAATGAGAGGAAGAAGGTGAAAATGAAGAGAGAAGGGAGAGAGAAATCTTACCTTTTTCTTTGGAGAGAGAGAGAGAGTTGCTGGGAATGGGAGTATGAGGCGAGGGAGAAGAGAGGGAGTAGGAAGATGATTATTTAAACATTTACACTTAGACCCCTCCCCTACTACTTACCCTTTACAAATAAACTCCCCACTTACAATTAAGACTCAACACTTCTACACTAGCACAAATGGCCCAAATAAAATGCTAGGCATAATTTATTATAACACATAAAATGCACACATAAATTATTAATTAAATAATAATTTAAACAATTAAATAAGAAATAAATAAATAATTAAATATTTATTATTTGAAAATAGAGACGGTTTTCGGGTCGTGACACTACCACGTTGTGCTGCCATGAATTTGGTCAAGGAAGCAGCTCAAGAATGTAGCTTTGGCCCTGGATACCAAATGATAAGGGAACTAATAAGAGGAAGAAAAAAAGGATCTTGTAAAATTCAGCAACACAACGAGAGATAAGGAACAAACTAGGAGTAACACTCAACTAGTAATATGTTATTAAGAATTATTTCAGAATACATCAAAATCTGATTTGCAACTCCTTAGACTAGGTTATTTATAGGCTGTTTTTAGAAGGCAGCACATTAATTATTTGGATAAGTCAAAACATGAAGTAAAGGATTTATTTTAAGGATAAGTACTAGATATAAATGGCTGAACTTGGACAAAGAAAGCATGGCTAAATTTGATGATGTCTCTTCGCTTCCATATGATGCACTAGGGCGTATCCATATAGACTGCATCAACGGTCGAGGCTTGTTTTTGGCACGGCCGATCTTTACTGGATCTGGTTGGGTGCGGCTGGTAGTCCAGTCGGACATCGGCAACAGATCCGGACAGGGCTATCTTTTGGTCCGGGAGGATCTTAGATAGCAAACCCCCTGCTTCTACCTTCTGCTCGTTGAAACTGGCCATCACGATTTGCGGTTCTGCTTCCTTCTGTTCATGGAAACTGTCAACCATAACTTGTGGTTCTTGAGGCACGGAATCAACGATAATCAATTCTTCCTCCACCACTACTTCAAGAAGGGGCGTCTCTGTTTTCGGTTTGTTAGAGTCATGCACATCATCGTCCTCCACCACCCTTTCAACTAGCGGCTCCTCGGATGTCGGTTCTTTCATAGCAACGAGTTTCTCTTCTAATAAACGACACTGGTTAGAAAAAAAGTTTTTGAGTCTACGCCAATACTGAGCCTCATCATAATACATGGATTGATTTTCCCTGTCTTGAGCAATGCGTTCCTCGACCCGATTTTTCTTCAACCACTCCAAAGTTTGTGCAAAGTTGTTTACGGTTGTCATCTTTCTTCTCCTTGGATCGACCTTTTCTGATACCAACTGATGTAATGAGATGGTGCAGCGGAATTACAATAAAATAAATGGATAGCAATTAACCGAATCAACGAATTAATTGACCCAATTCGAATCTACGAATTAGGGTTTGGCAAGAAAAACACCAAGATGATGAGATTCTTGAATAAACGAAGGAATCCACCTTCAACAAGCTAAAAAGCTTCAAGGAATTAACCTCACAATTGCAAAGCAATCAATTAAATAATCAATATCAACTATAATTTTCGGATTACAATATGAGGCCTATTTTATAGTGCCCATAAGACTTGAAAAAAAGTTAAAACCTACTAAAATTACTCCTAACCTATATAGTAACCAAATAGGATTTAAAAACTATAAAATCTCAAAATCTATCTTAGAAACCTCTAAAATTATCCTATTAAAATTAATGACGAAAATAATAATTAAAATGCTAATTACAACCTAATAAAATACAAATACAAAATTGAGTTTGAGTACAACAGTTCAGCATCAGTCTTATGGGAAGTCTTAGAAACTGATTAGAATTCTCGAGAATACTTGATTTGAAAGAACAAGTCTACCTCTTTTCAGAATAGTATGGAGAATCATGAAAGTGAAAAGGGTACATGAAAATATAGCAGGAAATACGAGACATATATATATGAGGTTGATTGATTGAGTCGGTAAGCAAATTCGAGGACGAATTTATTTTAAGGGGGGAGGGTGTAACGCCCACAAATTTTGCGCATTTCATATACATTCATTGACGTGCTTTTATTGAAGTGAGAATATATGATATTTGTTAATTTTGATTTGCTTATGTTATAGTATATACTTTGACATAAATATGTGTTTATATATTTTTTGATATTTTGATATTTAAAAAATAAAATGCTTTACACAAAAATATCAATATGAGCTTAAACTATGATTTTCGGCCAGTTTTGACACCTTGTACGAAAACGACCATAACTCTTTGTAGAAAATTTGAAATTTAAATCCGAAAAATGCTACTTACTCTAGACATTTAGAGCTTTCAAAATAATATTTATTTTCTCAATGTAACTTGGTAAAACGTTTTTATGATTTTTTTTAAGTGGACAATAATTCATCCAATGAAATATATTTAAATGAGTTGACTTTCGTTGACTACCCTAATGTTTGGACACTTCACCTACTAGTTTTGGTCAATTTGACCGACCTATTGTTGTTGGGTGGGGGCTGGAGAAAAACTATCTTGGTTTATATTTGCTTACTAATATTTTGATTATATTTGAGAAAGAATTGACTAGCCTTCTTAGTTGACTTATCTACTTGGTTTCCATTGGTCAAATGCAAATCACATGGATTGTGTTTCTTTGTATAGAAACAAAGCTAAATAATCAGCCTTTCTCTTATTTCATTCCATGCATGAGGTGTATATAAAAGAGAGATGTGAGGTTTAAGTGTCAATAACAATTCTAGAGGGGCTTTTATGAAAATCTATAAATGATCAAGTTTAAAAGACTTACACAATTAAGTCTTTGCGTACTCTCAGCATCAAAATACTCTCCGTCCCTTGGCCTTGCGAACAGAAGAGGGCTTTCGACCAAGATTTTCAAATATTCCTCTTTCATTATCATTTCGTTCTAAAATCTGACTTCATCAAAATGTTCAGGGAGTAGAGTAGATCATTTCTAGCCGATTAAAATATAATTTCATCGATATTATTTCTGTAGTAGGTAAGGTACTACTCCCCTTTTAATTATATTAATGTTCATACATGCTATATATGATACTTTTATTATCAATTATTGCTTTATGGGTAGTATTGGTACTAATTATTATTTTTGTTAATATGTGATTCTATATACACTTTAATTAATTAAATTGACCCAAATAATATAAACGGGAACTATAATAGTAATTTTGAGACGGTGAAGTAGCGGTGCTATAAATAATAATTACCATCTAAAATGAGTAAAATACTCAACGAAGCTATATAAGGTATAATAATAGTACCCCGACCCATAAATGAGTTCCTAAGAAAAATATGGACTAGTAAAAGTATAAATTATAATTTAATAAAATTATGATTAATACGATTAAAGTGGACTCTAATTTGGATTGATTGTTTTTGTTGGATATTATGCCCTAGGCCCTTGAGAAGGCCTATGCGTTATATCATAGCTTCATAGTTATAGAGATAACAAACTCGATTATTATATCTTTTGCATCTTTATTATAATAATCATTGTCCCTAGCACTTATAAAGAGCTAGCATGAGTTTAATGGATAATCATATGATGATTATGGTGCATAGGATGAGGATTAAACTTATGGGTACTTGTTGGAGAACAAGGTACTGGATAGACCCGTTTATGTCATGGTCAAATGTCATAATTAAATATCATAATAGTCATACCATTTGAATCCTTAGACCTGAGATTATCATGGTCTTCCACATGATGAACATTATGTTTGACGTACTCAAACGCTGCCCTTAACCGGGTGGTTATAAAGGATACGATTGGCATAATAGGATTCCTGTAGGGAAGAATGATAAGTCAAGATGGGATTTGTCTCTCTCTCAAGAGAGATATCTGCTTGGCCACTCGATGAGTAAGATTGATAATAGTGTATGGCCGTACCCAAATGAATTGATGTGTTCAATGTCATTTGCTCATATCAATCTACTCGGGATCGAGAAAGCATTGGACAACATAAGTTGACTTGGACCATGACTTATTTCCAATATGATATCGCGTGATAAAGGGATTATGATATGTTCTATAAGGTTACTTTGGGCTTTCAAAGTTATACTAATTGGGTAGTCATAATGGCTTGCTAGAGTCCGCTTATGACTTACGGGTTCTGACTCGTTCGGACTCGTTACCAACTTAGTATAATCCTATTGGGTCACACACAATAGAACGTATTGAAAAAGGCTAAAACTCTGGGAAAATAAACTGGCCCCCGTACTGCTCTTGGAGTGGCGTACGGCTCCTGGAGAGCCGTACGGCCGCCCCGCCCGTACCAGTCCAGTTTATTCAGTTTTCTTGACAGAATAGGAATCCCGACCCCAAAAGAAATTAGGTCAAACCCTCATATAAGATATGCAGCCGGGTTTGACAGCCTCTAATGGTGATTTTGGAAATCACAAACCTTTGTTTTAGAAACAATAAATTATAGAGAGGTATGATTATTTATTTGATGATTCATAATCATCAATATACAATAATCGAAGAGCAAAATAATTCCTACGAAGAAATCGTTTCTTCATCAAGCCTTGGGTCTAGCAATCTAGATCAAGAAGGTGTTCTTGATATCCATTCGACGTGTGGATACCGATGGAGGGTGTTTCCTTTAACACCTCAAAGTCCATGTTCATGGATTCGATCTTCAAGGTTATGTATTCTTTCATCTTGTATTTAATTTAATTAGCATGCACAGATCCGGGCTATTGGGTGTTTGATTTAATATGTTTAATTCCGCTGCGCATGATGCTTCAAAACCCAACAGTGGTATCAGAGTCCCGTTCGTTGTTGATTATTTTAGTATATCATGTTGAAATTGTTTAATTCGATTATATGATATCTACATGATAATAAGATGAATGCGTGATTTGAGTTTTATATATGAGATATAAAATTTATGAGCATGAATACGGGGATTATGTGATTGTAATATTAATTGGATTCATATGTTTAATCGCATGCTTAGATTATGTTGTGTTTCATAGACTCCATGTATAGCGGAATTTAACATGAAGAAACCCTAGCCTAGATCCATTAAGAACAATAATTTATAAAGCATAAGATAAATTAGGACTAACCCTTGTAGTTCAAATCTTCAATCACGGACTAAGATACTAACCAAAGTGTCCTCTATTGGTGATCCACACTTGAACGGATCCAAGAACACCTTCTTGGACTTGATTGCTAGATCCTTTAGGCTTGAAAACTTGAAGAACACCTTCTTCCTTTTGGAATAATGAATCCCTCTCAATATGTGTATTAATCTCTCTCTAAGAAAGCTTTGTGATTTCTTGAATCATCAACTAGGTATCACAAACCCAGATACACATATTTATGTAGGGTTAGGCCTGATTCCTATTAGGTTTAGGACTTCTTATCACACAAGAAATTTCCTAAAACGGAATTAGTTACAGCACGGCGGCCGTATGGCTCCAGGCCAGCCGTACGCCAGCCTAGCTGCCGTACGGTCGCCTGGTCCGTATCCCTTTTATTTTTAGCCTTTTAACAGTCCGTTCTGCGTGTGTGACCCAATAGGATTATACTATGTTGCCAACGGGTTTGACCAGTCAAAGCCCGTAAGTCATAATTAGATTCTAGCAAACCTTTTATGACTACAAAATTAGTATAACTTTGTAGCCCAAAGTTTATCCTTAATAGTACAAGTCACAATCCCTTTGTCCATGATGTCTATTGAATATAAGTCATGGTCCATAGTCAACTTGTCTTTGTTCAATGCTTTCTCATTCCCGAATATATTGATTAATTCAAATGTCTTGATCTCATCAATCCATTTGGGTTCGGCCAAACACTTTCATCAATATCATTCTATGAGAGGCCTAAGCTTGACATCTCTCCGAAGAGGGACATATCCATTTGGCTTATTATTCTTCCCTACTTGAATCCGATTGTGCCAATCATATCCTTTATAATTACTCGGTTAAAAGTAGTGTTTGAATATGTCAAACACAAAGTTTATCAAGTGGAAGACCATAATAACTTCATGTCAAAGGATTCGAATGAAATAACTAACATGAGATTTATTTATGACAATGACCATGACATAAATCTCATCTAGCGGGTCATGTCTAGTACCTTGTTCCAAACAAGTACCCATAAGTCTAACATAAGCATCCCATGATTATTTAGACTTATACTAGTGCTTCATAAGTACTAGGGACGAAGATTATTATAAACAAAACATGTAATAATAATAATAATCAAACATCTCTTTATTAAATGAATAAAACGATAACAAATATACGTTCCAATAACGTGCCTAGGGCATACACACCAACAATCTCCCACTTACACTAGGCCCATTCCCCAACGCATCTAATATCAATGGACCTAACATGACCATCATGTTTAACTTGTGAAATACCCTTTGTTAGTGGATCTGCTATGTTATCATCAGTTGGTACTCTGCATATTTTTATGTCCTCCCTCTCCACGATTTCTCGAATGAGATGAAAATGCCTAAGTATGTGTTTGGATCTCTGATGTGATCTTGGTTCCTTTGCTTGAGCAATAGCACTATTATTATCGCAATAAAGGTCTATTGGATTAGCAATACTTGGAACCACCTCAAGTTCTCCAATGAACTTCTTGATCCAAACAGCCTCCTTTGCAGCATACGATGCATCTATGTACTCGGCTTCAGTTGTAGAATCAGCTACTGTACTCTGCTTAGAACTCTTCCAGCTTACAGCACCACCATTTAACATAAACACAAATCCAGATTGCGATCTACTATCATCCTTATCTGTTTGGAAGCTTGCATCTGTGTAACCCCTTACAATGAGATCATCTTCCATACCTCCATAGATCAAGAACGATTCTTTAGTCCTTCTCAAGTACTTTAGAATCGACTTGATGGTTATCCAGTGACTTTCACTGGGGTCGGATTGGTATCTACTCGTCATGCTCAAAGCATAAGATACATCCGGTCTAGTGCAAATCATGGCATACATGATGGATCCAATTGCGGATGCATATGGGATTCCATTCATTCTCTCACGCTCATCAATTGTCTTAGGACACTGATTCTTGCTAAGAGTTACACAATGTAACACTGGCAAATTTCCTCTCTTAGAGTTTTCCATGCGGAATCTCTTTAGGACTTTGTCAATGTATGTACTTTGACTTAAGCCAATAAGCTTCTTTGATCTATCTCTATAGATCTTAATACCAAGGATATATGCAGCTTCTCCCATATCTTTCATTGCGAAACATTTCCCTAACCAAGTCTTCACAGACTGAAGTGTAGGAATATCATTTCCAATGAATAATATGTCATCCACATATAATATTAGAAACACCACTATGCTCCCACTAATTTTCTTGTACACACAAGGTTCATCTTCGTTCTTGATGAAGCCAAACTCTTTGACTGATTCATCAAAACGGAGATTCCAACTCCTTGAAGCTTGCTTCAATCCATAAATGGATTTCTGCAACTTGCATACTTTAGAATTTTACGCAAAACCTTCGGGTTGGGTCATGTACACATCCTCTTGTAGATTTCCATTCAGGAAAGCGGTTTTGACATCCATCTTCCATATCTCATAGTCATAATATGCTTCTATGGCAATCAAAATTTTGATAGACTTGATCATTGCTACGGGTGAAAAGGTTTCATCATAGTCTACACCATGAATCTGCCTATAACCTTTCGCTACAAGTCTAGCTTTGTAAGTATGCACCTTCCCATCCATGTCAGTCTTCTTCTTGAAGACCCATTTGCATCCTATGGTTTTTACACCTTCGGGTGCATCAATCAAGTTCCAAACTTTATTATCTTTCATGGATTGTAATTCTGATTCCATGGCTCCAAGCCACTTATCCGAATCAGGAGATGACATTGCTTCTTCATAGGTTGTGGTTTCATCATTCTCAATGATTTCCACATCATTACTTTCCGTTACAAGAAATCCATATCTCTCGGGTTCAGACCGTATCCTATTAGATTTGCGAGTTACTTGTGTACTTTGAACAGGTTCCACAACTCCTTGCGGGACTTGTTCTTGTTCCACTATTGGTTCAATGTTATTTTCGGGTTCTCGAATTTCTTCAAGATTTATATTACTCCCACCAACTCTTTTGGAAAGAAACTCTTTCTCTAGAAAAGTGCCGTCACGAGCAACAAACACTTTGTTCTCCGTGCGGTTGTAAAAGAAATATCCTTTAGTTTCCTTAGGATATCCTACGAAAATACATTTATCTGATTTAGGTGTGAGTTTATCTGAGACAAGTCTCTTTACATAAGCTTCACAACCCCAAATTTTCATGAAAGAAACACAAGGTTTCTTTCCACTCCATATCTCATATGGTGTCTTTTGAACCGATTTGCTTGGAACTCTATTTAGTGTGAATGCAGCGGTTTCTAATGCATGATCCCAAAAGGACAATGGAAGATCAAATTGACTCATCATAGATCAAACCATATCTAATAAAGTTTGATTTCTCTTCTCGGACACACCATTCCATTGTGGTGTTCCGGGTGGAGTTAATTGTGAAACTATTCCACAATTCTTTAGATGATCATCAAATTCTTGGCTTAAATATTCACCTCCTCGATCTGATCGAAGTGCCTTAATATTTTTGCCAAGTTGATTTTGTACTTCATTTTGAAATATTCTAAATATCTCAAATACTTCATTTTTGTGTTTCATTAAATAGATATATCCATATCTACTCAAATCATCGGTGAATGTTACGAAGTATTGAAATCCTCCCCTAGAATTTCTACTTAATGGTCCGCATACATCGGAATGTATAAGGCCCAATAAATCGCTTGCCCTTTCACTACTCTTAGTAAAGGTGTCTTAGTCATTTTTCCAAGAAGACACGACTCACAAGTGTCATATGATTCAAGATCATGTGACCCTAAAAGTCCGTCCCCATAAAGTTTTGAGATACGCTTCCATTAATGTGACCAAGACTGCAGTGCCACAGATAAGTATGATTTACATCATTAGGTTTAGATTTCTTATTTATATGATAGACATTATTTTCATTCTTGACATCAAGGATATAAAGACCATTAAATGAACTTGCAATACCATAAAGCACATCATTTAAATAAATAGAAAACTTCTTATTCTCAATAAGAAATTTAAATCCCTCTTTATCCAAACAAGAAGTTGAAATAATATTCCTACTTAAATCCGGTACATAATAAGAATTGTTCAAAACAAGTATTAATCCGGTAGGTAAAATAACTTCAAAAGTTCCTACGGCTAATACAGCAACTCTTGCTCCATTCCCCACGCGTAGGTCCACTTCACCATCTTTAAGTAGTCTCCTATTCTTTAGTGCATGCACATTTAAACAAATGTGAGATCCACATCCGGTATCCAATACCCAAGAACTAGTAGTAGAAAGGAGTATATCTATCATATAGATACCTGAAGTCGATGCAGTCCCACTGCCCTTCTTCTTCTTGTGCTCTTCCATATAAGCCTTGCAATTACGCTTCCAATGACCTATCTCATGGCAGTGGAAGCAAATCGCATCCTTTTGTGCGTCAGGTTTTGCCTCATTAGCCTTGACAACCTTTGTCTTGCTAATCTTGGGTTTGACAACCTTTGCCTTACCCCTTGCCTTGGCACCTTTGCCCTTTCCATGATTTATCATGAGCACGGGAGAACCTTTCTCCCTTATCTTCTTCTCCGCAGTCTTTAGCATGTTATGCAACTCGGAGAGACTCTTATTCATTGAATGCATGTTAAAATTCATCACAAAATGATTATAACTCTTAGGCAATGAATTAAGAATGAGATCCGTGGCTAGCTCCAATGGAATCGGATAGCCAAGTTTCTCAAGATGCTCAACATAACCCTTCTTTTTAAGAAGGTGAGGACTGACTTGTTGCCCTTCAGACATCTTGCAAGATGCGAATGCAACAATCGTGTCATACCTTTCTTGTCTTGCTTGCTCTTGGAACATATCTTTTAACTTCATGCCCATCTCATAGGCTTCCAGAAGTTCCAAACTTTGTTGGAGTTTAGAACACATGGTCGAGAGCATCAGACAACTCACATCTCTAGAATCATTCTTATGTTTCATGTGAGCATCCTTATCTGCCCTTGAGGCAGTAGCAGGGGGTTCTTCAGGGAGGGGCGCATCAAGATTGTACAACTTGTCTCCTTGCCTTAGAACAATTCTCAGGCTACGGATCCAATCCATATAGTTAGTACCACTCTCTTGAAGCTTTTCCTTCTCAAGGATTGTTCGCAATGAAATTGATTGTGTGTTTGTTGTCATTTTCTACAATTATGCAAAATTTTAACAATTAATAAATACCAACAAATTAAAGAGATAATTATTGCATTTTATAAATGCTCCCACTAAAATTATATAACCTTCTTATACAAACAATGTATAATATAATTCAATGGGCTAAGATCCAACTTTAATTTAATTTTAAGTCCGCTTTGGCGATACTGCTCAAAATCAAATTAATTAGGTAGACAACTCTTGTCTCATATCATATATGACTCTTAGATCTTTTATGAGATCCTTTTAGAAATCTAATTTCCAAAAACATGTTTTAATCTCATCTTGTGCTTTAGGCCCAAAACTCTTTTGATAGCCTAATTAAGTCTAACCATTTTAAACGTATAGGAATCACTCTTTCCTCATCTTGCTCATAGATGGAATAGAATTAATGCACCTCGCTTTGGCAGAGCCCACATAAAACCACCCAAATATTCACAAGTGTTTTTATCATGGATAAGCACAAAAACTTAAGTTTTAATCATGAAGGTTCAACACACATATTAGTTAACTAATCTCATCAATTAACTAAAGCCTTTTAATGTGATTTAATTGTGTTAGTTTACGGGATAAATTCTGAATACCTATTTAATTTAGAAACCAACAAAGAACTTGACTCGGCCGAACTAAGCATACCATGACCTCGTAATAACGTAAGTCAAATGTAACCACAATTCCGAGCAAGTTTTTCTTAGTTCTAAATTACATGAATCTACATGAATACAAGAGTTCATGAGAATAGTCCATATGGCCAAACTAAGCATTCCATGACCTCGTAGTAACGTAAGTCAAATGCAACCACAATTCCATATGGATCTTTTCTTTTCGTCTCGTTTTTCATGTATTATCAATCTATTGTAGACCTTTAGCAATCTAAACTCCTTTAGATTCTAAGTCCCACAATTTTTCTGGACTTTCTTGAATTGACATCAATTTTCAGAAAACACGGTTTCAAAAACCAGCCATCTGAAACAGAGATTCAATTCTAGGTTTTGAGTCAACATCAATTTTCAGGAAACACGGTTTCATAAACCAGCCATCTGAAACAGAGATTTAACTCAGATCTGAATTCTGTAAACTCTTTACAAAATCCAGAAAACACCAAAAAACAAAACAGGTTCTGGAATCGGACCAGGTGTAGACACCCCGTCTTGGACTGCTCACCCCGATTGCACGGTTGATTTTGTGTTTCTCCCTCTTTTAAGTGTTTTTTGTCAGTTTCTGTTACTTCCGTTAAGTTCTAGACTGACTTCGTTAAGTCCAGGGACTAAACTGAATAACAGGGCTAACTTTCTAGTCCATTCGGTCAAAAATTCCTTCTATGAGTCGCGCGCCTCCGACCATAGGAGCCAAAAGCGCGCGCCTTCCACACCCAAGGTGGGAAGCGCGCGCCTCTGGGCGTCAGTTACAGATTTCTGACCAAGAATCTCTCCCTTGCTCATTTTACATGATTTTGCCCGGGAAAGATTTCTTGGTGACTGAGTTTTGACACCAAAAACATCCCTTTTACACCTATATAAACCCCTCTAATTAACCATTGAAGAGGGGGACTTTTTGATCATTAAGAAAACTCTACACAAAATACTTTCAAGGCATTTTCCAAGAAGTTCTCTAAGAAGTATTTGAAGATCTTTGGAGCATAGGTAAAAGTTCATCTTCCTCCTTCTTCTCCACTTCATCTCTTCTCTCTTTTACTTTAATCAAACGTGCAATCATCCCATATCATTTTGGGACATGACGCCAAAGACTACTTTACTTCATTGAAGTTAGTCAAGGAGTTATCTCCCTACATTTTAAAAACCCCTTTTTAACCCCTTTTATCATCATCGAAGAATAGGAAGAACATTTTGATTATGTAGATATTGAATAAGCAAGACCAACATTAGTTGGGCGAGATGTGTGTTTAAGTACTTCCCATCTCGTAACTTAACCCCCGAACCTCATAACAAGAATCTCTGTTTTTGTACCAAATTTAGGCAAAATATTAGGTTTTTCTTATGTTCCTCTAAAACATAGGTGGCGACTTTACAATTAAAACACGAATAGACATCCTAGGAACAACACACGCGCTCTAGCCAAAGCCGTGCCCTCCCTGGGTATCTACACCAGGCGCCGTACGGCTCGCAGGCAGGCGTACGCCTCCTGTGCCGCCGTACGGAGCCTCTGATCAGAACGTCAGATTCTTCAAAATTTTACAAATTCGATTAATCCTAATTCCAATTTCATGCATAATCAGATTATCAAAACAGGAATTTCCAGATTACGAATTTGAACAAATCTAATCAATAACATCAATAAACAATTTATTCAATTTATCAATTAAATCAAGATTATCAATAAGCATAATCAAATTATAAATTGACAATCTAAGCATGCGATTATATATATGAATCCAATAAATATTATAATCACATATCCCATCATAAACATGCAAACAATTTTATATCTCATATAAATCTCAATCACATATTCATCTTATTATTATCATGCAAATCAAATAATCCAATTAAATAATTTTTAAGCATGACAATTTAAAATTATTGATCATTAGCGGGGCTCTGATACCACTGTTGGGTTTCATAGCCTCCATGTATAGCGGAATTAAACATGAAGAAACCCTAGCCTAGATCCATTAAGAACAATAATTTATAAAGCATAAGATAAATTAGGACTAACCCTTGTAGTTCAAATCTTCAATCACGGACTAAGATACTAAGCAAAGTATCCTCTATTGGTGATCCACACTTGAACGGATCCAAGAACACCTTCTTGGACTTGATTGCTAGATCCTTTAGGCTTGAAAACTTGAAGAACACCTTCTTCCTTTTGGAATAATGAATCCCTCTCAATATGTGTATTAATCTCTCTCTAAGAAAGCTTTGTGATTTCTTGAATCATCAACTAGGTCTCACAAACCCGGATACACATATTTATGTAGGGTTAGGTCTGATTCCTATTAGGTTTAGGAATTCTTGTCACACAAGAAATTTCCTAAAACTAAACCAGTTACGGCACGGCGGCCGTACGGCTCCAGGCCAGCCGTACACCAGCCTAGCTGCCGTACGGTCTCCTGATCCGTATCCCTTTTATTTTCAGCCTTTTAACAATCTGTTCTGCGTGTGTGACCCAATAGGATTATACTATGTTGCCAACGGGTTTGACCAGTCAAAGCCCGTAAGTCATAATTAGATTCTAGCAAACCTTTTATGACTACACAATTAGTATAACTTTGTAGCCCAAAGTTTATCCTTAATAGTACAAGTCACAATCCCTTTGTCCACGATGTCTATTGGATACACATATTTATGTAGGGTTAGGTCTGATTCCTATTAGGTTTAGGTTTTTTTTATGTTCCTTTAAAACATAGGTGGCGATTCTACAATTAAAACACGAATAGACATCCTAGGAACAACACACGCGCTCTAGCCAAAGCCGTGCCCTCCCGGGGTATCTATAGTGGCGACTCCACTGGGGACGTTTGAGGGTTAAAATTGTATTTTTTTCAAAATCTACATCCTTTCTGGGCATTCTGGTCTCTGATGGGCGAGGCGTGCGCCTCTGGCCTTCTTGGCCTAAGGCGCGCGCATCCCACATCAAGGACCAGAGTCGCCCGCATCCCATATATTCTTCCTAGTTTTCTCTTCTTCTTTCTACACTAATAATTTCTGCAGGGGTTACAACACATTCAAGACCAGGGCAATCCCCTGAGTCCAAAGTCTGACATTCTGACAGGTTTTCCCAGAAGCGGGCGCCTCCCACAGACATTGCGCCATGCGCGTGCTTCCCACAACACCAGCCAGAGGCGCGTGCTTCTAGGTAGGTTTCCAGGACAAGAACAGGTTTCAGATCAGAGCAGATTTGATGGGGTGTGGGCACAGTTGCCTGCATCAGGCCTAATCTGGCCTTTTGGACTATTTTACTTTCGTTTTTTATTTTAACGGTCACACGGGTGATTCGAGAGTTGTAATTTATGTGCTTATTTTCTTTTCTTTCATAAAAAAAAGTGTAAAAACGTTTTGTCACATGTTAGACCTCACACTACGTGCACGAATACCTATAAATTACTCACTATCGAGTCGCACAAGTTCATAACCCCAAACCCGTCGAGGCCCGTCATAGGAAGTTTCAAGCTCCACCAGACCTTGACCCTATCGAAGCGGTAAACCTCAGCCCATGGCGTAGTTCATGACTACATGCTGGGGGTGACCTTAAGCCTCTCATTTAGCCGAGCACAAGCGAACACAATTCTAGTTAAGGTCTAACACTCCGTGACTAAAGTCGGTTTTCATATGCCGTGATTTCCCTAAACTAATGTCTTCAAATCATACATGCCAAGTGGTTATTATGGACGAAATAAAAATCCGTCCCCACATGTATGCTTTACTACATTAATTTAGTTTAATCCCGACATGTGTAGGATTCACAAGCGTGATGGAATCCGATGAGTATATGGGACCGCGAGATGGTCTATATACTAGTGTGATGATTCCATTATTTTCTTAGAAACCCAAAAGGGATTCCGTCCCTCCGACTTATAAAAAAAAGAGTCTTTTCTTATGTGGTTTTGAGTCGTGTGCCCAATGTGTGCTCTAAGCCTCTTCATGGACCGAAAGTGTACTCAAGACTGACAAGGGCCTCTTCTACAATATAGGTTCAATTGGTACTTACCGTGTCTACCGGGATTCAGCAAATCGGTTAGTCCGCGAAGAGATCACTCCAACAGCTTCGACAGCATCAATGGCCGGCGGCTCCAACACCGACAACACCATGTCTCTTGAGCAACTCTCCACCATGGTCCAACTTCTCCAAGAACAAGTCTCCACTCTTAATAAGGAGGCTCAAAGCAAAGATGACATTTGGCAATCCCACCTCGACAACCAAAGGGAGGCCTACGAGGCCGAAATGGAGCTAATGAAAGAAAAGCTCACCAAGCTCGCCAATGGCAAAGGCAAAGAGAACAATGAGGAGTCCGAGTGGACTAAGGGTATGTTTCAAAGCCCTTATGTTAGTACCCGTACCAAGAAAATGGGGGAACCAAGCACCGAGAACAATGATCCCAAGATGGTTGATTCAATCATAGCCTACATAGATCAACGCTTCAACGGTCTCTACTTGGGGAAAGGCTCCGATACAAGCCTCTATCAGTCATCCATTCTCATGAACACAATGGCTTCCCTCCCCGACAAGTTCAAGATGCCCGACATGAGCAAGTTCAAGGGCGACTCTTGTCCCATGGCACACATAGAGACTTACATTTGGGCTATGGTACCGAAGAAGGTCTCTCCCAAGGTTATGGCACAATGCTTCCCTCTTACTCTCGAGGGGGCGGCAAAGGATTGGTATGCTACTCTCCCGCTCACAGTCCGTCTTGATTGGGACGCCGCCATGCTTGCCTTCAAGAGTCAATACCAAGGCAACACCACCCACCGGCCAACCAAGAAAGAGCTTGAAAACACCACTCAAAGGGACAACGAGTCCTTCATAGACTTCACAAGAAGATGGAATGACATGCTTGCCGAGAGGCCTAACACCAAGGAGCAAATAGACATCTTTCTAAAGTGTCTAAAGATTGATCTCCGCACCCACCTAAGTGGGGCTTGCTATGTCGATTTCTCTCAAATGTATGAGGCGGGGATCCAAATGGATGAGTTGCTTAGGGAAATTAAGAAAAGTGCTCCTACCCTCCGTTACAAGGCCGCCTCTAGCTCCTCAAAAGAGGCTTCAGTTAATTCCGTCACCACCGACAAGGGGAATTACAAAAAGGTTCCTCCACCCCAAGGCAAGAAGTCTCGAAATGACCGTGTCTACACGCCTCTCCAAGGAATGACCCAAACCGAGGCCTTCGAAGTTCTCAAAGCAAAGGGGCAAGTCACACCCATACAAGGGTACCAATCCAAGACGGTCAATTCCAATCATGCTCATCACAAGTATTGTGGCTACTACCAATATAGTGGCCACACCACCGAGGAATGCTTCGTTCTCCGCAATGTCATCCAAGATCTCATAGAAAAGAAGGAATTCATAGTTCCTAATGAGGGTGGTGTCAATGTAATAGAGGTAGGAGAATTTGAGGAGACCACTCATTCAATCCCAATTGTGAATGAGGGCTCCAATGCCATGAATAAGATTGATAATTCTTGTTATGTTGTGACTTACGATGAGGTAATGAGGGAAGTACTAGAGAATAGGAAAAAGAAGTAAGAGGGGAACGTCAACATGCTAACTCGATCCGGACGAGTCATAACAAGCAACCCTTCCACTTCTGCGCCAAGCACCTCTTCTCAAAGGTCGAAAGCTCGTGACACTCCCGAAGACCCTCTACTAGTTCAACTCAAGAAAACTCAAGCCAACATCTCCATTTGGGAGCTCATTGCATCCTCAAAGAAGCACCGAGATCTTGTCATCAGTAATCTCGACGAAACGTCAATCTCTCCCGATATAACTCCCGAGGACCTCACTGCAATGATAGGCCACATTCATTTTGGCAATGTCATCACCTTTGCCGACATGGACCTCCCACCATTTGGGTCCGATCACAATGAGGCTATCTACCTTAAAGTAAGAGCAAGGGGAGACCTATTTCAAGAGTCTTGGTTGACGGTGGTTCCGCACTCAACCTAATGCCCGGCCGAATCATGGGCATAATAGGGCTTAAGAATTCAGATTTGAAGCCTTCTACTCAAGTGATCCGAGGTTACGACAGCACTGCCCGTACAGTCATGGGTATGGTGGAAATAGACATTGAGTTTGGAGCATGGTCATGTCCATCCTGTTTCAAGTGCTCGATGTACCTTCCTCATTCAATTTGCTTTTGGGCAGACTGTGGATGCACAGTTCTAATTCCGTCCCTTCAACTCTCCATCAGTGTGTAAAGTTCAGAAATGGGGATGAAATAGTGACCGTTATGGTAGAAAACGTCACTATCCACAGAAAGGGGGAACCCATCCACCAAATTCAGCATGGTTTGGCAGACTCTACTCTCTCCGGCGTCTCAATCAATGACATTGAATGGCTATTTTGTTCGCCAAGGGGAAGCTGTTCCGTACATGATCTTTCCCGAGCCATGGGTTAACAGCAAGGGCATCAGAAAGCCCGGCCTTGAGATCTTTGCCGACTGCGAGATTCAAAAGTCCAAAAGGGAACCAACTCCCATGTCACCCTGTGAATGGTGGGGAAGAAAGTGACCATAGAGTCCGAGACAGAGATCACCGTGGGGGGAAGAATTGACAGATTTAGCCTCCATGTTTCAAAGAACTCGCCATCATGGATGAGTGCCAACTCAATGCCATCTACGACACCGACACGAGAAGGGAGACTATCAGCGAGATCCAGCCAAGCTCCGAGCCGATCAACAACTGGTATTCTACGAAGGGACCCGTGGTGACCGAAGAATTCTTGGTCGAGAAGATGGGTTGCATTCCACGCAAGGTTACAAAGGAAGACTTGTTCACTTTTACTTTTGAGTCCGAGAATGTTTCCGATACCCTCACCCAAGAGGATATGGAGGCCATAGCCGAGCGTGTGTTCCCTTTATTTGTTAATGAAAAATTTGATCTTTCTGAGTACCCCGAGATTGCAAACATAATGAATGATGAATTAACTAATAACAAATCTAATAAACTAGTTAATGACGATTCAAATAATGATGAAATAGACCAAGAAAACACAACATACTTAAATGAACTTGCACAACAGGTCCGTAGTCGCGGTGAAAATGGTCCAGGGGCTGACGAAGAATTGCATGTTGTTAATCTGGGTACCGACGAAGAGCTGAAAGAAACCAAGATCGGAAGCTTCTTCAAGGGGGAAGAGAAAGACAGATTGATTGCACTGCTAAGAGAGTTCGTGGATGTGTTTTCATGGTCATACAAAGACATGCCGGGTTTGGACAGAAAGGTCGCTGAACACAGAATCCCGATCAAAGACGACACCAAGCCAGTCAAACAGAAGCTCAGAAAGATCAAGCCAGAATGGTCTCTACAAGTCAAAGAAGAGATAGAAAATCTTCTCAGTGTGGGCTTCATAAAAGTTATTGAATATCCGACATGGCTAGCTAATGTGGTCACAGTCCAAAAAGCCAACGGCAAGGTCCTTGTTTGTGTGGATTTCCGGGATTTGAACAAAGCTTCTCCAAAGGATGACTTTCCTCTACCAAACATCGACATGATAGTCGACTCCAACGCTGCCTACGAGGTCCGCTCATTTGTGGATGGGTTTGCCGGGTACAATCAAATTCTCATGGCCGAGGAGGATCGACACAAAACTGCTTTCACAACACCGTGGGGCACCTTTTGCTACACATTCATGCCGTTTGGGTTAAGGAACGCTGGGGCTTCTTATCAAAGGGCTGTGACATACTTGTTTCATGACATGATCCACAAAGAGATTGAGGTTTATGTGGATGACATGATCATCCACTCAAAAGGGACCGACGGTCATCATTTGATCGATCTCCGCAAGTTCTTTGAAAGGCTTCGTCAACACAAGATGAGGCTCAATCCCGCAAAGTGCACTTTTGGGGTTATCCGAGGCAAAGTTCTTGGCTACATGGTTACCGAGAGGGGAATTGAAGCAGAACCCTCAAAAATCAAGGCGATCATCGATATGCCTCCTCCCAAGACACAGAAAGAGATCAAAGGTTTCATGGGAAGACTTCAGTATATCAGTCGGTTTGTGCATCAGCTCACTTCCATGTGCGAGCTAATCTTCAAGCTACTTAATAAGAATGTGGCCCTAGAATGGACCGACGCTTGCCAAGAAGCTTTCGACCAAGTTAAGCACTACTTGAAATGCCCTCCAATCTTGGTTCCACCTCACAAGGAGAAGCCTCTCTTGCTCTACCTCACAGTGAACGATGAAGCCCTTGGGGCTATGCTAGCACAAGAGTAACGAGACTCCACAAAGGAGAATGCCATTTACTTTGTTAGTCACCGATTTCAAGGAGGCGAAAAGAACTACTCTGTCTTAGAAAAGTCATGTGCAACACTGGTTTGGGTTACTCAAAATCTCAAACATTACATGGAAGCCTTTCTGATCAAGCTAGTAGCAAAAGTGGACCCACTCCGCTACATTTTTGAGAAGCCTTTCATGTCGACAAGGATAGCCAAATGGTACTTCATGCTCACCGGCTATGACATCTCTTACGTCACACTCAAATCCATCAGGGGGAAAGTGTTCAGTGATCAGCTTGCTGAATTTCCGTGTGACGAAGTGAAGGGGGAGGACTTACAGTTTCCCGACGAGTGCTTGGTTTGCACTACAACCAAGGAAAATTAGTGGAAAATTTTTTTCGATGGTGCCGCCAATAAACATGGTTTTGGGATAGGAATGTTACTTGTCGATCCAAAGGACATCTACACTCCAATTGCCATCCATCTTGAATTCAAAGCTACCAACAACATTGCCGAGTATGTGGCATGCATAGCGGGACTGGAAGCAACTCTAGAAAGAAATGTCACAGAACTAGAAGTATTCGGCGACTCCCTGCTCCTTATCAATCAAACATCGGGTAAATGGCGAATCCAAGACCCGACCCTCCAACAGTACGGCAAACACCTTGAGGAATTGGTCAAACAGTTCCAAGACATCACGTTCACTTATTTTCCAAGGGACAAGAATCGCTTTGCCGATGCTTTGGATACTATAGCCTCACTGGTTGAGATGCCCAAAGCAAAAATGGTGAAACCCTTCAAAATTCCAAGGAGGACCAGTCCGGCATACTGCATGAACATTGAGATCAATGAAGTCCAAGATAACCCCCCGTAGTACACTGACATCATGAACTTTCTCAACAACGGCACCTTCCCCGACAATAGCAACGGGAAATCTCGAGTGGCACTACAGAAGCTAGCCTCCAGATATGCGTTGATTGGAAACCGAGTCTACAAGAGACATCATCAAGGGATCAATCTTTTATGTGCAAACGAGTCCGAAGCTCAAGAAATCATGCACGAGGTCCATGAAGGCGAGTGTGGACCCCACATGAATGGGATTATGTTAGCCAAAAAGATACTCCGCAATGGTTACTATTGGACTACAATGGAAAGAGACTGCATCGAGAAAGTCAAGAAATGCGCCAAGTGCCAGTTATATGCTAATCTACAACATGCTCCGCCTTCACAACTGTACAACATGAACACACCTTGTCCATTCTCTTGTTGGGTCATAGATATCATCGGCAAAGTCCATCCTACAGGGAGCAACGGACAATCATTCATCCTTGTGGCCGTAGACTATTTCATAAAATGGGTCGTAGCACAAGCTTGCCGAGTTCTCAATGCCAAGAAAGTGGCCGAATTCGTGAAGAACAGCATTATGTGCCGATATGGCATCCCCCATGAGATCATCTCCGACAATGGCTCTCACTTCGAGAAAGAAATGGATGCACTTTTGGTTAACTACAAAATTACCAAGCACAAGTCATCCCCGTACCGCCCCCAAGCCAATGGAGCGGTCGAGGCAGCAAATAAGACAATCAAAGTCATCATACAAAAAATGGCTTCAACGGGAAGGGATTGGCCCGAGAAACTACCACTAGCATTGTGGGGCTACCGCACATCAATACGGTCAGCAACGGGAGAAACTCCTTACTCGTTGGTTTATGGTTCTGAAGCCGTACTCCCGGTCGAACTCGAGGTTCCTTCTCTATGGGTCTTACTCAAGAACCAAGTCAACGAGGTCAATTGGATGCAAATTCGATATGAGCAACTAGCCCTACTCGACGAAAATAGATTAAAAGCGTTCGAACGCACAAGGGCTTACCAACAAATAATGGCAAGAGCTTTCAACAAGAAGGTGAAGCCTCGAAATATCAAAGTGAGAGATTTGGTCCTAAGAAAACATCCCCCCAATGCCATGAATCGCCTTGGAATATGGGGACCTCGATGGATCGGTCCTTACGTGGTCAAGAAGATACTAAGCGGCAGTGCAGTTCGACTCGTAGAATTGGATGGCGATCAATTGGCAAAGGAGGTCAACCTCGACAAGCTCAAGAAGTTCTACGCTTAACAAATGAAGACCATTAAAAAAAAATGCTCGCTAGGTTAAAAACCCGCAAGGGCGGCCTAGGCAAAAATTAGAGCCTTGCAAAAAAGAAGCCCGCTAGATTGAAAACCCGAAAGGGCGGTCTAGGCAAAAAAAAGGGTGCACAAAAAAAAAGGTCTTCATTTTTTCGAACTACAGAGACCTGAGCCTCTCTACTAGAGGAACGTAGGCAACCTTCGGGTGCGGTCTAAAACATAAATTATTACCCAATCAAGTCATAAATAAAAATTTTTATTCATCTCTTAAATTATTTTAACCACTACAACGGATCTTGTTGAAGCAATAAAAGACAATAAAACATTAAATCCTAAACAAATGGTCTACTTAATTGCAATCTTGGGGTACTAGGAAAAATCTAATTTCTCTTAGCTTTTGAAGGGCCACCCGAACGGCTCTCAATCCTACTCTTCTTGGGAGGTCTAGGAACACTAAGGCGGACTGAAATCTTCTGAGCAGCAACACGCCTCCGAGTATAAAAGTTATCCAAATGATTGCCAAAAGGGTCAGCCAAAATGTTGCAAGAATCAGCAGCAGCCTCCCTATATCTCAAAGCACTGCTGGGCTCAAAGTCCTTTCCTAGCAACTCAGCGCAAAGCACGTCAACCCAAGTGATGCCGCGATAAAGGATGCCAAACAGATAATCCAGATAACTCTCGGGAACAAAGATACTACCCCGGTGAATAGGGGCAGAAGCCCACCGATGGCGATCATCTCCCCAACCTGACTAAAGCTCTCTTGAAAAATCCGGACCCATATATGAAACTAGACGGAATACCCCACTCCTCGGGAAGGAATAATCTGTTGGCGACCGAACTGCCTCAAAACCCGCTCCGGATGGTAAAATGAAGAGTCTCTCAAGCCGGGTAAGACCACATGCTCGAAACCTGAGGTCCATTCCATAAAAGGGAGAAACCCCAAATAGGAGACACCACTCAATGTCATCCGATAACCGAGACGCAAGGAATGTCTTCCAACCATTTTCAGATAAATCTCGAGTCAACAGTTTTCTCCTGTGAACAGCAAAAGGAGATAGATCGCCATCCGGAGAATAAATCCTGAAATGCTCTCGAAGCCATATGGTCAATAGAAAGGGGCTTCCCCGATGCATCTCACCTGTCCGATGCATCTCATCAAGGCCATGCAGAGTTTCTCCCACTATAAGATGAATTACGCTAAATTGTTGCTCTTTTGCCTGCAAGATTATCTTAGCCAACTGTGCATCCGCTGTCCCGATAGGTGCAACGAACAAAACCTCGCTGAAAAGGCAAACTGCCATGGCATTCCTCTTGAGGGACTGAACTGTCGGGTCCTCCGAATGAAAGCTGAAGAACATTGGCAACTCAGTTATATCTACCACGGTGCCATGCAACATCTTCGATGGGAAGGTGTAGATAACCCGGGGAACCACAGCTTGGCTAGAGCGCGTGAAACCTAGGATGTCTACTTGATTTTAAGAGTCGCCACCCACGTTTTAGAGGAACGCGAGAAAACCTAAGAAAAGCCAATTTTTTATGTACGAAAACCAGAGATTCGGGAAGAGAAGGGTTCGGGGGTTAGGTGACGGAGTGGGAAGTACTTAAACACCCACTCCGCCCCGCTTACGCGGGTCTTGCTACTTTTGGTATTCTAATGTTAAATGTCCTTCAATTTAATAATAAGATAAATGTGCTAACAATTATAATGAAAGAAAGGGAAAATAAAATAGAAATAAAAGAGAATTGTTTTATTTATTAATTTATGATAAAGATTACATGTAACAATTATACTAAACAATTACATTAAGAAATGGATAGGAAATTAAAGTAGAGATTAAATGTAGGGAGATAACATTAACCAACTTTAATGTAGTAAAGTGGTCATTTGGTCATGTCCCAATTGTTTTTTTTTTTTTTTTTTTTTTTTAGAAACCAGGGCGCACCTGGGAAGATTTTATTAATTATAAAATATAAGTACAAGAGGGGGACAACCACCCGACTCATTGCCGGATATGGAGCCGGACCTCGAAATCCAAAAAATAAACAACTCCTCAAAAGGTAAACCATCTAAAAAATAAAAGCCTGAAAAAATTAAACCAAAGAACAATCCTAATATAATTCAAATGAGCCCAATGATCCATCAAAAGTCCAAGACACGGCCCGTGTGCCTCTTTTACAACCGAAACGAGTCCGTATGCCTTCCTTGCACTCAAGAAACTATTCCAAAAAACCAAACACCATAACCAAGCCGCAGCAAACACCAACAACATCAAATAATTATCGACGCTCAACATAGTATCCACTTTCATCAAAACGTAACGCGTCCAAGACACTCCGTGGAAGCTCCCTTGACGATCCATATGTCCAAACCGTTTTATGAATATGAGCTTCAAAAGCCAATCTATGCGCAACCCATTTGCTTGACGAAGAACATGACGTAACTCATACCCTCCAATCAAAATTTCACATTCCCGCAATTCATACGTGTATTGCCACGGACACTATTTCGCCCTTTTAAAATATTCACAGCTACTAAGGAATCTGAGTTAACCTGAACAGAAAGTAAACCCAAGAATGACATAAGCGCAGGCCATCACGTAAAGCAAAGATCTCCGCCTTCATGTTGGTTCCATCTCCGTAGTAGTGTGAAAAGGCACAAACAAAAGCCCCCATACCATCCCTTATAATACCACCACCCGTGCACTGGCCGTTTATCGCGGAACCATCCGTATTCAAAGTAAAAACATGAGAGCGCGAAGGCTCCCATCTCAACAGCCTCTGCCGCCTAAACTTATGCTCTGCCACTTTGAGGCCTAAGCTCTCCAACAGACACGGTCATTCCCACTAGGAGCCCCTTTCGGGACTAGGAATGAGCACATCTCAATAAGAGAATTTTTAACCCCATCCACAATTTTGGCACTATTCATAACAGTTCCTTCAAAAATCGATTTACACCTTGCTTTCCAAATCTCCCAACAAGTAAAAAGCATAATACCCATACGAACTAAACCAACCTGTCGGCGCTTTGACTGTCCACCACACCAAACAGTCCACAAATGATGTAAATCAATATAATTATGAGTCAAAGGAAAAGACTAACCCAATGCCTCCAAACAGACTGCGCAATCGCCGACTATAGAAGTAAATGATTAAGAGTCTCCCTATGACCACCTCCAGGACAGCACACACATCGAGATGGGATATTGAAGCCCCGAGACTCCAATTTTGCATCCACCGGAAGACCATTGTGCATAGCCCTCCACCAGAAACCACTGACCTTTGTAGGGATGTTGGGATGCCAAACCTTGGCACCCCATCCACCAAAGGGCTGCAGACCCGATATAATCCCACCATGCAGCTGTCTCAAAAGTTCCCATTTTTGTAAGAGTGAAGACCGGACGATCCTCACTATGCTCATCAATATGCACCCTACGAACATTGGCATGTAGATCCTGCGGGATAAACTGAAGCATGTCCTCCAAAACCTGATACCATCTCTCACTGTCAAAAGTTGATCTTCAGGAGCGGGCCCCCAAGTCGAACCCCACACCAATTATCAGTCCAAAATCTGATTCTCCTCTGCCAACAACCCAACGACTGCAATCATCCAACTGATGTAAATATGACGATGCAGCTTGCCACACATGCGAACTAGAGGCTGCAGGTTGACATTTATACTTGACACGGACCCATTGTGACCATAGGGAATTGCCTCTGGTGGCCACCCACGCCAACTTGCTAACATAGCCTGATTCATATCCCCCACCCTCCGAATTCCCAAACCACCTTCCTGGATAGGTCTACAAACCACATCCCAAGAAACCCAATGAGCCCTTTTTTCACCTCCACTGCTCCATAAGAAGTTGGACATAATGCTTTCCAACTTACGAGTTACAACCTTAGGAACCTTGAGCACACCCAAATAATAAATAGGAATGCTAGAAAGCATAGATTTGATGAGAGTTACCTTCCACCAAATGACAGAAGTCGTGCTTTCCAACCATCCACCCTTTTCATCATCTTTGCTTCTAGCTCCGCAAAGTGTACCCTCTTGACTCTACCTTTGAACAACGGGATCCCCAGATATTTGAGCGGAAACTGCTGGTGCGTGCAACGGACCATCTTCGAATATTTTCTATCTCGAACTGTCGCCTTTTAGCACCCACATAAAAACCGCTCTTCTCCAAATTAATCAATTGACCCGAAGACCTCTCATACATACTCAAAACCTCACGAAGACCCTCAATGGATCTCTGATGCCCGTTACAAAACAAAAGCATGTCATCCGCATAAAGCAAATGGGTCAATGGAAAATTCCCCCTACCATGTTCAAACGGCCTAAACACCTCTTCCTGAACAGCTCTGTACAGTGCCCGAGACAGTATTTCCCTGAGCAATAATGAATACAATGGAGAGAGCGGATCTCCCTGTTTCACCCCACGAGTTGAGGAAAGTAACCATGAGAAACACCCCCCATACGAAGAATACCAATTACCCCGCACTAACCTCGAAATCAGGCTGCAGCAGTTGGCATCAAACCAAACGTTTCCAAAGCTCTAAATAAGAAATCCCACTCTAGTCGATCATACGCCTTAGACATATCCAGCTTGAAGAGAACATTCCCACCCACAACCTTCTGATCGATCCGATGCACCATCTCATGAGCAAGGCAATATTTTCCTGAATACCACGACCCCTCATGAAACCCGTCTGTTCCGGAGAAATTAACTTAGGCAACACACAAGCCAGTCGTAAAGTTAAAATTTTAGAGATCACCTTGTTCATAAAGGTGGATAGGCTAATAGGCCTCAAATCCTTAAACCCAGTCGGCTTATCAACCTTGGGTAAGAGCACCAACACATTAGACGACAAACCTTTGAGAAGTTCCTCACCTCTATAGAACGACTAACCGCAGCAACAACATCAGTTTTAATAATTGACCAACATCCCTAAAGAATTGACCAGTAAAACCGTCCGATCCCGGAGCACTGTCTGCATTCAGAGATTTAATAGACTCCCAAACTCTGTCTCATCAGGGACTACAGTAAGCATCGCATTATCTGCAGTTGTTACTCCTGCCACAATACCCTGAAATAACCTATCATCAACCTCATGAGGACCAGAAAAAAAATCTCCTCAAAATGTGTAGCTCCAAGCTCTCCCAATAAGTTCTCATTATCACACCAAGAACCATCCGGTAGCTGCAGCTTCAAGGAATTCTTCCTTCTCCGCTCTTTGATGGAAGCGTGAAAAAAGGCCGAGTTTCTGTCTCCGTCCTGAACCCATAATTGCCGTGAACTGCTGCTGTTTCATGTCCACCTCCCATCTGCGAACCTGAACTAGTTCCTCATTTTTCTGCCTCTGTTCTGCAGCAACTAAATCATCCAATTTTGTTGCAGCGAGAAGTCCAAACGGGTAAGATCATCCTGCAACTGATCGATCTTACGGTAAATATTACCGAAAACCTCCCAATTCCACTTTCTGAGTTCTCCACGCAACACATGAAGCTTCCGGTGCAGTCTGAACAACGGTGTTCCCCAGCAAGCTCTACTCCACACCTCCCGTACAAAGTCATCAAATCTTGGATGCTCCAACCACATTTTATAAAACTTAAAGGGGCACTTCGGTTTGGTGATAGCAGCTATCTTAATTTGCAGCGGAGAGTGATCAGATACATCCCGCGGTAAATGAACAACAGTGATACTGCCATGTTTAGCAGCGAAAGACCCGTTCACCAACACCCTATCCAATCTCTCCCAATCCGACGATTCCCAGGATGCCCATTACACCAGGTATAGATACTCCCTTCATAACCCGCATCCGAAACACCGGCAGTAACCATGAAATTGCAGAAGTCATCAATACTAGGAAAATCCCACCCATTACCTCCCAGTTTCTCCGCCGCGCTGCAATGATGTTGAAATCACCACCAATCAACCACAGATCATCAGACTGCGAAGATAAATTAACGAGCTCTCCCCATAAAGATTGTCTCTCCAACCGATCACAACTGGCATAAACAAACAAAAATACCCCATACTGTTCACCGAAAACCGTAACCCGAACAGAGATATGTTGCTTAGAGACTAGAGCAACATCCATATCAATACCATTTTTCCATAATACCCAAATATGCTTATTAACAGGATCTCCATGCATGAAATGAGGAAAACCAAGTTGTTTAGCGATATTTGGGAGCCCAATACCATAGATTTTAGGTTCCAGAATTGCTAAACACCAAGGTTTATGCTGCTGCACTAAAAATTTCAACGCATCCATAGTCTTAACATTACCGACGCCCCTAGCATTCCATATAATGAACGACATTAAAACTATTAGAGATAGAGGTTACCCCAACAGTCTTGCTTCGGGTCTGCAGAGGCGAACCCATCGGCAACGGCTTATTACCCTTTTTCTTCCTACGTCTCGACTTCTTACCACTGGAAACGTCTTTAAAAGAAGGATCTTGTTTCACTGTAGTGTCCCCTGTAGAACTTGTTCTCAACCTCAGTAGTTGTCTCGACCTCAGTATCACCCTAAGAAATTCCGAGTCCTCAGATCCCTGAATAGTCCCTATATCGGTCCCAGTATCCCCTGATTCAGTCGACTCATCTACAGCTGCAGTATCTGTATCCATGTCCTTCTGTCCCTGTCCCTGATTAGTATCCTCAGCTACTACCACCGCACCTGTGTCTCAGAAACATGATCAATCGATGCATTAGTCGAAGAGACTTCCGTACTAGAGCTCATGACTACCACTGTGTTCACCATGCAAGGTGGTAGCTGTTCCTTTGTTCCCTTATCAACATCCTCCTCACCATCTAAATCCTGAAGCACCGCAATAGCATTCATATTGGACTCCTTTACTGCTGCCCCATCCTCCTCTGTATCCTTGATCTCAATATCCTCATCAACCTCCTCATCCTCCAAACCATCTAAAACCGCAAAAGAGTTTTCATTACTTTTGGTTGCTGCTGCTGCTGCTGCTGAACCCTTTCAAGCTCTTCTCTTTCTACTTTATCCTGTTCTGGAGAAATCTCCTCAACCAATATCGCAGAACTGGTTTTTAACACCTGACTTGGGAGCTATAATCTCCCCATCTTCCTTACCAGTACCCTTGTCATCCACCTTATTCATCCAAACATCATGATTACCCAAATTTGTACTGCCCCATACTCCAACCTAGAAAAAAACCGATCCCTTTGTATGTCCCTGCTTACTAGTACCTGCATTTGCATCCACCTCTTTACCCTTCTCGGCCTCAGTTGCTTTCCGATTTCCTTTCCCACCCACAACCTGCCACTCAGAGTTGGCTTTACCCTGTCTCTGTGCCGATCCCTGGGTGGTACCTGCTGGTGGGTTGGTTTCTGCTGTTGTTGCTGCGATGGGGTTGCTTCTGCTGTTGAATCTGGACCGGAGGTTTCTGATACCCAGTGTTTCGACCCATTCGCCTAGCATTACGCCGACACGAGTATTCATCATGTCCCAACATTCCACACTTAGAACAGTAGAGCACATTCCCCTCATACTCAATGTCATGCCAAAAACCATTTTCTCGAGAAGACCCAGATAAATCCTACTAGGCTTATGCTGTGAAACATCCATTTCCACACAAAAACGAGCAAAACCATGATGAGTGAACCAGCAGACCTATCATCAGCCCGTAAAATGTACCCAACGTATTTCCAATGTTAGCCATAAAAGCATAATAATGTAAAGGTAGGTTAGGCAAGCGTACCCATACAGAAATACGAGGATTGTCACAACCATAATCAAAATCCGGTGTCCACCGAAAACATCGAAACATAGAATTCATAATAACATTGGATTCCCGAGCTAAAGCCAAAGTTAGGTCCTCTTGTGTAGAGAGATACACTGAAACATGGCGTGGGTCAAGTAAAACCATATTAAAAACCCCTTTAGCCCCCAGCGTTGAGTTATGTGATCGTGAATTACCTTCAATTGAGGCCGTCCAGTAGTGAAATTTTAATACGACCATAAATTTCAAACAGTCCGCAGCCGCTTGAATCTCCCGTTCAGTCAACATCAACATTGGTTCCCCATCAATAAAAGATCCACGGCGAGGAGGAGCCTTGAAATCCCTCAAATGGGTTGACAAACGTACCTTCAACACCCTTATCCCCGCTCAATGCAGCCGAGTACGAAATAGGAGCCCTAGGTGCATGACCTACCTCACCCTTAACCAGATCGGCCTCTGCAGCCGCTATTGCTGACTTTCCTGCGTTGTTGGCAATCAAACCTTGAGAGATGGCATCCTGGTCCCTTGAGCAATAGCCCCAATAATTACACCCGAGTTTGCACCATCCCCAACAACATTAGAACCTCCACCATACAAATTAGGGTTTTGGAATTCAAAACCCTAGAAACGCATTGATGCCTCCCCACCAAACAAACCAGTACCAGCGCCCTCCTTAGCCATGGCTGAACCTAGAGGATTTCTAGGCGACAACCACGAGCCAACAACCGTCGAAAAATTCTGGCCAAAAGGCCAAATCCGAATCAAAAACAAAAAAATGCACCTCCAGAATTCAGACTGTAAAAACGCGATTCCCGATGATTGAACCGTTGGATCGTGTTTAAATTTTTGTAGAAAATTCGAATCACTTATCCTCACTTTTTCACCGTTGGGATTGTCAAAATAATTCCTGACGCGGAGATATGGCCGGCGGCCGAATCAATTTCTAAAATCCAGGACAGTCCAGAAAAATGAAGATTCCCGATGATTGAACCGTTGGATCGTCTTCAAAATTCGGGAGGGAGTTTGCAACACCTAATCACTACTTTCACCGTTGGGATCTCTCAAACAATGTCCGGTGCCGAGGTATGGCCGACGGCCGAACTGAAAAGAAAACCCTAAAAAAATCGCCCCCCCCTTAATAGTAGTTAATAAAAAAAAATTGGCTTTTCCTAATTCATGGCCCAATTGATGGGGATTGCATACATTGCTAAGACATGTAAAATAGAGAATAAGAATAAAGTACCTTAAGTAAGAGGACTTCAAACTTGGACTTGAAAATGGTGTGTTTGTAGGGAATTGTTTTAGAAGAATTTGTGTAGAGTCTTGTTGTTAAGAATTCTTGTTGGGAGGATTTGTGTATAGTGTAGTTTGTGAATCAAAGTTGAGGTCCAAAAAGAGAGTTTTGGCTAGAGAGAAAATGTTGAGGTCATTTTCTAAGGTAGAAATGAGAGGTTTTTATAGGTAGAAAAGAGAGGGAAAGGTTGGAGGGAAATGATCAATCCATGTGAGATGGAATTGACCAATAAAATAAGATAAATAAAATAATAAATGAAATAAATAAAAGAAAATCAAATTAGAAATGGCTAGAATAATGAGATTGGAGGTTATAGAACTAGGGGGGATGAATGTGGAGGTAAAAAGAGGCTCTTTTGTGATTAAGAAGATGTTGTAGATAAGAAAAGGGAGGGAATAAGGTGCAATCCGTTACTGCCATAATTGGGAGGCGCGCGGTCCCGCTTTAGGGGCGAGACGCGCGCGCAGCCCACAAACAGTGTCGGAAGCGCCCGCGGTGGAAAGACAGAATGACTCTAAAGTTAATTCTGTTATGAAGTTTAGTCCAAAACTAACGGAATCAGTTAGGAACTTAACCGAAGTAGCAGAAATTAACAAAAATAAGTTAAATAAAA
The DNA here is from genome assembly GCA_026119855.1 of Campanula takesimana. Classification (NCBI taxonomy): domain Eukaryota; kingdom Viridiplantae; phylum Streptophyta; class Magnoliopsida; order Asterales; family Campanulaceae; genus Campanula; species Campanula takesimana. The sequence goes on from JAOWBW010000305.1 coordinate 1,282,326, forward strand.
ATACTATGTATGCAATCGGGGTGAGAGGTCCAAAGCGTGGTGTCTACAGAGCCCCTCGGCGACGTGGATTGCATTCAAAACGCGTCGACGAAAGAAAGACAACCGCCAAGGACATCGACAAGAGAAAACAAAGAGTCGATAAAACATGATTTGAAATTTGCGAAGGATAGGGGTGAGCTCCCTGTGTGAGCGGATTTATTGATATAAAAAGGATATGGCGGGATCCGTTTTACTGAAGCGGGATCCGTTTGCTGAAGCGGGATCCGTTTGCTGAAGCGGGATCCGTTTGCTGATGCGGGTCCGTTTGCTGAAGCGGATCCGTTTGCTGAAGCGGGATCTGTTTTCTGATGCGGGATCCGTTTGCTGAGGCGGGATCCGTTTGCTGAATGCGGGATCCGTTTGCTGGTGCGGGATCCTTGCGGATCCGTTTGCTGAATGAGGGATCCGTTTGCTGAAGCGGGATCCGTTGCTGATGCGGGATCCGTTTGCTGAATGCGGGATCCGTTTTGCTGATGCGGGATCCGTTTGTTGAATGCAATGATCCGTTTGCTGATGCGGGATCCGTTTGCTGATGCGGGATCCGTTTGCTGAAGCGGGATCCGTTTGCTGAAAGCGGGATCCGTTTGCTGAAGCGGGATCCGTTTGCTGATTGCGGGATCCGTTTGCTGATGGCGGGATCCGTTTGCTAATTGCGGGATCACCGTGGACCAAATTGCTGTCTAGAGCTGCAGTTTGCTATTGACTTTATCGTGGGGATGCGGGCATGGTTAACTGTGGACCATTTTCTGCTGGGGATGAAGTGCCTTGAGTAGCGGATGCTGTTGACTTCGTGGTGGTACCTGTTATGTGTGTGCTTGGCAGGTATATGTGTTTGTGCAAGAAGATGCATGAAGTGTGAAAGAAGAGAGAAATTGTGCTCGTGGTGCAATGTGATTTGAAAGCAGTTCTGCATGAGAGAGAGTTTTTGTAAGAATGGAGAAAGTGATTTTGTGTGCGGAGTGATTTTTGAAAGCGGGATTGCTTGAGATGAATGATGTTTATACCTTCACTTACCATGCCGTTGGATGGATTCGTGATGTTGTGGTAGATGCTTCGGCGGAGGGTGTCGCTGCCTTTGATGACGAATTCGTTTTTTGATGGAGTGTCGGTGGGACAGTATTCCGGATGATGGGTTGGTCGTGCCGAAAGGCTGCCTACGTATCCCTTGAAAGGAATCAGACCACGTAGTTCAAGGATGCTGGAGAATGCTAGGGGAGAATGCTAGGAGAAAAGCAAAAAGAAACACATAATTTTGCGCAAGAAAGGGGACAAGGAAAAAAGAAAAAGAAAATTCTTTTTGTCTTTTTGTAGGAATAGAATATGTACATGTGGGAAAAGACTTTTTTTTTAGTTCGTGGGTGAACCATTTTGACCATTGTGTGTTAGTAAAGCCAACCCAAGATCAAGTCATGTTCGGTCGAAGTCCGGATTGCCTCGCTTGAATGTTGTCGCCGCGGTGTCCAACGAAAAGATTGATGTCTAGCCCAAGAGATTTGTCGTTTATGGGGCTTCAAAAGGACTATTGATGCCGAGATGTCAAGGGGTTGCTGACTGTAAGCCCTCGAATGCTGAACTTTGAGTGGCTTATGAAGCCCCAAGATGAATCAACTCTTAGCCCATTCAAATAAGCTGTCTTTTGTTGTCGACGTGGGCAAGCCCCAAGAGAAGATCATTGATACCAAGCTTTGAAATTTGCTAAGCCCCAAATGTCATGGGCTTATCAAGTTTGTAGATGGCGGGATGTGGAGACCTTTCGGTGTGAAGCCTCAAATTTTCTTGAATCGGCTTAGCATTATGTTGGGAGCGGATGGCGCTATTGGGAAGAACTCTTGAAGGCGATCTCCTTCTTTCTCTTGTTTGGAGATGGATGCCCTTTTTGTGGTTGATGCCCAAATGGCGGAAGGTCCATGTTGAAAATGTAGTACGGTCTTCGGGAGACGTCTCGTGGGAGATAGTGATGTTTGTTGCAGATGAGAAGGTCTTGGTGTGATAAAGTCTCGAACGGTATGTTTCTCGAGTTTTGTTGAGTTGAACAGACGCGGATCTTCGGATGCAGCCTGTGGCTTTTGATCTTGGAGAAGGGGGTGCTGTATGCAGAAACATTGGGATTGGCTGTTAACTCTGCTTATAGAGTTAACATATTGGCATTGCCCGCTATAACTCAGCTGGGTGAGTCTAGCATATTGAATCTTTTCCTTTTCTCTAAGACTTCCTTTAGAATCTCACTGTGAGTTCTAACAAGAATCATCAAATTCATTCATATCATCGGAGCCTTCATTTAAAACCAAGAGGCCTTTTGACTGGAAGTGTTGAGGGACCATTGAAGTTCGATCCCTTTCATGGAGCCATGAGACTACTCCCAAATTGCATTGCTCGGGTACCACTGCCCCAAAAGCTTGTTAATTACGAAGCCCCAATATTTCCCTTTGCTTGAATTACTGTAAAGCCGTGGGCCAAAAGATTGTAGATTGCGAAGCCCCTTGAGACCTTTCGGTATGAAGCTTCAAATGTTGCTGGGGACATTGAAGTGAATTGCTTCTTGCCGAGGAAGCTTTAAGACTTGACCGTAGCCCTAGAGTGCCATCATTGATTGCGAGAAAGGTCCATCCTTGATTGGGGGAACGAGTACGGGCACACATGAAAAGAGGGCTTTTTGACATCCCTTTTGAGAGACTTTGAGGATAGTCTCACACATCTTTCTCGAGCATAGCCCCTAAGGCTTATTGATTGTAAAATGAAGCAAAAGAAGCCTTTGTTCTTGAGTCACATAGCCCCTAGGGCGTCACCATTTGTTGAGCAAAGCAAGAGTGACTCATCCTCATGCGAGGGAACAAACATGAGAGGACATGGCAAGAGCTACTCCATTTCTCGGGAGCCTTTCGGCGTACTTTAGAAGCACATACTTGCAGAAGCTTTGAAAACTGAGACACATGTTGTTCTATTTGCTGCCCAAAGCCAATTGACTAGCTAGGGATTATTTTTGTAACCTCGTACCCTTTTATGATGGGCTTCGTTCTCAATGGGTCTTGGTTACCACGGGCCTTCTTTTCATGAACCAAAAATGCACACTGCTGGGAATGATGCCAATAACCCAAGACAACCTTTGATGGTGCCATATCTTGTCGAGCCTTTTGCAATCCCAAAGTTGACTCGGTGGGGATTGACTTGCTGAGGAGACCAATGTAGAACTTGTACAGTTGTCTTCCCTAGAGGCCGGAGATCTCCATTTCTTTTCCTTCTCTCTCTCACTCTCTCATTTTTTTATGACGCACCCTGTTTTTTGCCTAGACCGCCCTTTCGGGTTTTCAATCTAGCGGGCATCTCTTTTGCGTCTTTTTTTTTTTGACTCGATTATGAGGAAGTGTGCATTGACTCTGGCTGAGGAGATAAGACATGTGATTTGGCGGTGAAGACCTCTTATCACAAAAAGATGAGTGACATTGACTCGACTAGGGAAGTGTCCCTAGTATTGACTTCATGTATATATTTGTTTAATGACTCACGAAGGCAAGTAGTCATTAAGAGAGAAGAGAATGAAAGCCCCAATTTGATTGTAAGAAATTGGGAGTAGCAGAAAGAATAGAAGCCCTAGACTCGATAAGGAACGGAAAGTGATTCCAAATCTAGGAAAGTTGTTCAATCTTGAGGTGATTATTCATTGGCAAATGAATCGTACAAAGACGTCTTGACAAGTTCGAGATGAAGGCCGATCACCATAACGCGCTAGGGCTAAACATATCTTCTTTTTTGCATGAGACCGGACCCGAAGGTTGCCTACGTTCCTCCAGTAAAGAGGCTCAGGTCACCGTAGTTTTTTATGGATGCTCCATTCGTCGAGATGTTGTTGCTTCGTCCTTCATTGGTGGAATGATGTTGATCTTGTACTTCTTTGATTGAGGGGGATTTTTTTTATTATTTTTTTTTTTTTTTGTCTCTAACTTTTGCCTAGGTTGATTTGAGGATTTTAACCTAGCGAGTTTTTTTTTTTTTTTTTTTAATCCCCTTTTTGAAAACTTTGCTTGATTTCTCCATGGTTGTTTGCCTTGATGTCTTGGCTTTTTCTTCCTCGTTGATGTCGTCGTCGATGTTTAGCCTCTAGGCGTTCAAGTGATAGCCTCGTTCTAAAACGGGTTTAGACATTTTTTTCATCATTTTGCCAAGAATTAAATTGAACAACTTGGAGGAGTGTATGAGGACAAGAACGACTTTTATTTGATAATAAGACTCTACATTGAACATGGGACGA
>JAOWBW010003050.1:0-42760 GCA_026119855.1 Campanula takesimana
TTTTTTCGCTCTGATCATGATTTGAAGTCCGTTCGTCCATTCGATGCACCGATAAGGCTCACGGCAGTCCCGCACAGCCAAATCGAGGGTTCTAGGTCAGTTTCAGGGTTTAGACCGATTCGGGGTTTGAAAAGGGGTGCGAGATCGGGGTATCTACAGTCCTTGACGCAAGCCCATTGACTCTTGACCCGGCAGTTTGTAAGCCCATTTTCACTTAGAAATCTTAGGCGGTCCTTGACGTAAGCCCATTGACCCTTGACCCGGCAGTTTGTAAGCCCGTTTTCCGCTTAGAAATCTTAGGCGGTCTTTGACGTAAGCCCATTGACTCTTGACCCGCAGTTTGTAATCCCGTTTTCACTTAGAAATCTTAGGCGGTCCTTGACGTAAGCCCATTGACTCTTGACCCGGCAGTTTATAAGCCCGTTTTCGCTTAGAAATCTTAGGCGGACCTTGACGTAAGACCATTGATGACACGCCCCAAGTCCCGGGATCCCCTAATAGAACCTCGAACCTGGTGCGCGTAACTAACAAGGAACAAGAAACTATCAGGAAACAGGAACAATACCTGTTAGAAACAAACTAACATGCTATATATACTCAAGAGTAAGGAGCTAAGATAGCTCACAACGAGTTCTAGACCAAGAAAATTAAAACCAAACATGGTTACATACAGCGGAAGACATGCCTAGCACATAATCTGGCATCAAGAGATGTCTAGAGACAACAAGTACTACACAAGTCTACCCCAACAAGCCCTGAGTTTAACAACTCATACAACATCATCCTTACCAAAGTGTAAAAGGACACTAGTCTCAAACAAGAACATCCTGCGGAGTACGTTCCCAGCTATGTCGAGCCTCACTGCGTACTATCCCCTGCTTTCCTGGGGGGGGGAAACAAATAAAGTGTGAGATAAATCTCAGTAAGCTATTAACATGCAACTACATGACATGTTATCACACAATTCCAGTATATACTTAAGTAATCATATATCAAGTATCATCAAGTAACAAGTATAGGAGAGGCTAAGCCAACTCAACAAGTAATCAAGCTCAAGATATGATCAGGTAACAAGTAGTCAAATAGTGTGAGAGGCTAGACCAACTCACCAAGATGCACATAGGCCTATCACGTATCATTACCTGAATCCTTCCTTATTCTCCCAAGATACCATTGTTGTCGATGCATGTATAGCTGAGGACAACCACGATCAAGATCAAGAGACTGCTATGCAGTATATAAGAAGACCCGGTAACCAGTGTCATTCACAAGAACAAGATTCACGAGGTGTTCACGAGTTTAGCATTCACTTATATCAGCGTATTGCTCTAATACAGGATGCTAAGCCCTTACTATGGCCGGTAGTAAGGGAAAAACAGACCGAATGCATAGACCCACGATTATCACTTATGCCCAGCCCTCGCAATAAGCGTGAACCTATACACCCCTCTGCACCAAATAAGCCAGCTGGACTCACACGAAAAGCACAAGTAGATGTTTACTTGAACTACGAGAATAGAACTAAGTCCCATTTTAGTGGACCAGTCTTTATGCACCATGTAATCATGTATCATGTGCTCACGAGAATATGCACCATGTAATCATATATCATGTGCTCACGAGAATATGCACCATGTAATCATGTATCATGTGCTCACGAGAATATGCACCATGTAATCATATATCATGTGACACGAGAATATGCACCATGTAATCATGTATCATGTGCTCACGAGAATACACATACGCAATCATTGCGAAGACAAATCAATCTAACAATGGCACGTAGAGTGTCCATATAACACGGTCAAACCAATTTAAAGTCTATTAATAACAGACCTCAAACAAGTAGTAGGGTATATCATTCTATATCACTTTGTCACATGCCAAGTTTGCACGTACATATTCATATCACGTTTAACACATTAAAGTGTCTATCACGATACCCTTACTATCAAATAGAACCCCAATACCTTAGACTCTAAATACGTAGTAGAATAGGTCACATCATACCTAGTCACAGTCCTATCTCACGTATATGTATCGTTAGTAATCGAATACATTTTCCAACACATATTGTGTTCTGTAGTTATTCTTATTAACTTAAATCGTAGTATTCACGATTATATGAATTATCTTCATATTACACTAGTCCCTATTTTCTTTAGGAACCCATTTCAAGACAAGATATCTTCTTTATTCTTTATATACTTCATTGAGTATATACACGATTAAAACCAATCACTAGCACTTTAGTGCTTATTCATAGCACTTCCAATATACCCGTATCAAATTCAAATGTGTAGTAGAGTTAATTATTCTCTATCTAGTCCCATATACCAACTCTTTCGGTTATTCATACCATGTATAGTGTAATCAAGAAGTAACATTCTATCAAGTAAATATATGCAAGATTTGCATATACACATCAAGAATCTTTCAAGTTTATTACCATACAATATATTGGTGTCAAGGCACATACAAGATTTTATAATATTATATTCAAGTCTTAATCCAATTATTTGGATGTTCAAGTCATGTACAAGATTTTATTGTCTTATACTTCAAGTTACTGTCTCAACTTAGACATTCAGGACATTCAAGACATTCAAGACATTCAGGACATTCAAGACATTCAAGACATTCTGGACATTCAAGACATTCAAGACATATACAAGATTTTATCATCTTATATCCAAGTTCTCAATCCATTTATGTGGATGGTTAAACATGTACAAGAGTTAATTATCTTATACTTCAAGTTCAAGCTAGGTAGATGAATTATACATCTTTCACGTATTATTTTCCAATCCTTTTCTTAGGACATTCAAGCTCAAGACATTAGTTGGTGCCCCTAAGGTACACAAACTTAACTTCAAGACACATAAAGAGTTACTACTCTTATACTCAAGTTATCATTTAATTATGATTCAAGTCCATATTTCATTTGTTCACAAAGGGACTATTTTTCAGTACTAGAGTGTTCTACAACACTCATTTAGGCCATCTAGGGTAGTACCCTAAACCTAGACCAAGAATACTTCGAGTTCAAATTAAGTAAATGAGCTATACACTCATACTTACAAGTTCATAATCCCTACATAGGATATTCAAGCTCAAGACACTAATTTGGTGCCTCAAGGTGCACAAACATAGGTTCCAAGACAAGCATAACACATAAGTGCTTGTTCATAGAACTTTCAAGATATAAAGAAGAGTTCTTCCTTTTATACTCAAGTTCTCATTTTAATTTAATGAGTAATCATGTTCAAGAATCACTTCTAATGCCCTTAAGGTAGCACAACACTTGCTAGGACATCTTATACTAAGGCTATATGCCTTAGGAGGGATAAGTTCTCATTTCAATTTAGATTTAAAACACTTTTGTTGAAACAGGGGACCGGGCGGGGCGCCTACCACTGACCGGGCGGCCGCTCAATAGAACACTTTTGAAACCAAAACTTCTGGGGAAATGGGCGGGCGCTCACAAGACCACCAGGCGGGCGCCTGGTACAATTTTCAGTAAATACCAAATTTCTTCTCAGACTTAGAATTCTCCGTCCCGAGCGTAGGAGTATACTTTTACTCACAATTTAACATTCAAGAGTGCATTTTATCATGCTCAGAACACTTCTATAGGGACACTTTATTAATTTATCACCGTCCCACAAGTAATAGAATAATTTTCTTTTATTCCCGATTAAATATTTCACCGTCCCAAAAGTATAAGTATAATTTCCTAATATACTAATATAATCATTTAGGGATACTTCCATTCATTTTCCCGTACCACAAATAATGGTACAATTTTTCTAATAACATTTAAATCAAGTTAATATTTTACCGTCTCACGAATAGGAGTATAATTTCCTTTAACAATTTAACAAATCCAAAAGTGCATAACATGCACAAACTATTATTTTCAAGTTCTTTTATCATTTTACACAGAGGGTTATTACTCCCTTTGTCCCAAATTTACAAGTATCACAAAATCACCCAAACACAAAATTGACAAGCACAAGTATCAAAAATAACATATATGAATGTTATTACAAGCAAGGGGGAGCTAATAACTTACCTACTCCGAAAATTAGACGGAAAATATATTTTTCTGATCGGCTAGAAATGATCTACTCATCGCCCTGAACATTATGGTGCAGTCGGATTTTTAAACGGAGTAATATTTAAAGCCGAAAGTTGAAAGAACTTCTCGTGGAACAGAAGGAGTAGAAATAATCACAGAGAAAAGGAACGGGGAGTATGCTTCTTTGCATACATAGAAAGGGAGAAGTTTCAAGATATATATAAAGCAAATTTATACTTAGGCCCCTCAAGTTCTAACTTTGACAAAAAGGCCCCTAAACTTTCAACTTTGACATTTAACCACTTTAATTTTCTAAAGTAGTTAAATAATTAACTCAACTAAAATAGCATATAAATATGCTAGTCAAGAATTTAACAAGCAAGTCAAGAATTTAACAAGAATTAGGATGGGCGTTACAATTGACTTTTGACCCGGCAGTTTGTAAGCCGTTTTCGCTTAGAAATCTTAGACGGCCTTGACGTAATCCTATTGACTCTTTACTCGGCAGTTTGTAAGCCCGTTTTCGCATAGAAATCTTAGGCGGTCCCAATGAGACGTAAGCCTATATGTTGTCATTGCTTTTATGTAAAATGACCCGGCAGTTTGTATGCCCGTTTTCCCTTAGAAATCTTGGGCGGTCCTTGACGTATGCCCATTGACTCTTGACCCGGCAGTTTGTAAGCCCGTTTTTGCTTAGAATATTAGGCGGTCCTTGATGTAGGACAATTCAGTTTGTAAGCCCGTTTTCGCTTAGAAATCTTAGACGTCCTTGACGTAATCCTATTGACTCTTGACCCGGTAGTTTGTAAGCCCGTTTTCGCTTAGAAATCTTAGGCGGTCCCAATGTGATGTAAGCCCATATGTTTTTTATTAAAATAACACGGCAGTTTGTATGCCCGTTTCACTTAGAAATCTTAGGCGGTCCTTGACGTAAGCCCATTGACTCTTGACCCGGCAGTTTGTAAGCCCGTTTTCGCTTAGAAATCTTAGGCGGTCCTTGACGTAATCCTATTGAGTCTTGACCCGGGCATTTGTAAGCCCGTTTTTGCTTAGAAATCTTAGGCGGTCCTTGACGCAAGCCCTTGACTCTTGACCCGGTAGTTTGTAAGCCCGTTTTCGGTTAGAAATCTTAGGCGGTCCTTGACGTAAGCCATTGACTCTTGACCCGGCAGTTTGTAAGCCCGTTTTCACTTCGAAATCTTAGGCGGTCCCAATGTGACGTAAGCCCATTTGTTGTCATTGCTTTTATGTAAAATGACCCGGCAGTTTGTAAGCCCTTTTTCGCTTGGAAATCTTAGGCGGTCCTTGACGTGAGCCCATTGACTCTTGACCCGGCAGTTTGTAAGCCCGTTTTCACTTAGAAATCTTAGGCGGTCCTTGACGTAAGCCCATTGACTCTTGACCCGGCAGTTTGTAAGCCCGTTTTTGCTTAGAAATCTTAGGCGGTCCTTGACGCAAGCCTATTGACTCTTGACCCGGCAGTTTGTAAACCCGTTTTCGGTTAGAAATCTTAGGCGGTCCTTGACGTAAGCCATTGACTCTTGACCCGGAAGTTTGTAAGCCCGTTTTCACTTCGAAATCTTAGGCGGTCCCAATGTGACGTAAGCCCATTTGTTGTCATTGCTTTTATGTAAAATGACCCGGCAGTTTGTAAGCCCATTTTCGCTTAGATATCTTAGGCGGTCCTTGACGTGAGCCCATTGACTCTTGACCCGGCAGTTTGTGTCGCGCCCCCGAACCTCGCGGGCCCGAGACCGCGAGCTGGACGTCGACTTAAAACCAAAACTATGAAATACCGAAGTTAAAAATTCCATTTGATACCAAAAGGCGATGATCCAAAGTTTTACAAATCCAAGATTAATCAACAATGTACATCCAACATAAGCTCCACAGCTTATACCCAAAAGAATAAAATATACAATTCTTAATGACGTCAATAATGGTAAAACTATCCCCAAAAGGTTATACATTTAAATAATGTAAACCGATCCATAACAACCTGCCCCAAAATCTCAATCCTCTCGACGTCCTCCTTGAACCGCGAATCCTAATCCTTTTCCTCCTGGGGGGGGGTTAAGGAAAAACAAAGATGGAAATAAACGGGGTGAGATAAAATCTCAGTAAGATACTAATGCAACTACATGACATGCTAATATGCAATGACCAATAGCAATTAACATAAGACAGATAGCAGCGGAATAATAAGTGACATGCTGACGAACGGTAACATCCAATGATCAGTCATATAAATAAACATATAACAACAAATGAGATGCTCCCTATCGCCAACCGTCCCATACCGGTTGGAAATAACGACCAGCTCATCATGCAACACATAAAGCTGAAATAACACTCATAAGTGGATACATAGCCAAGGTTTCACCCAACTGAAGAACCAAATAAAGGTCGCTGCGCAGCTTCAATAATCAACAAATCAATCTTCATAATAGCATAAAAGCTGAATAGAAATCCCCGGTCAGAAGCGACCGATCAACAAACCATCTTCATAGTAGCATAAAAGCTAAAGAGAAACCCGGTACCGGAACCAATAACCAAATGAAGTGTCACAAGGGACGGGAGACATGCCACAAAGTCATGCTCCAAGTAAAGCTAAAATGCACACAAAGTACTAGCTCTTCTCACATCCAAGGCCAATATGGAGGAGGGTAATAATGGGGCAAAACAATGGTCAACAATCACAATGGACTTGGCTGTGCCATCATAATGTTTCGCATCGCCCAAACACACACAAAATACCAGCTGGACTTTCAAGTAAAGGCTAAGTAATAAAATACTAGCACAATAAACAACCATTGATTCCAAAGTAGGGAATCATACCAATTAATCACCACAAAAGATGCAAACGATTACTCAAGAAGAGTTCAACAACAATAGCACAAGGAGTTTCTCATAAAAGAGTCCAACAACATTGACCATTAAAACATAATGATTCCAAGATAAGGCACGTACCAAATACATCCTAAATATGATACTCACAAGTTACTCATAAAGAGCACAACCCAAACGGTCGCTCACAAATAGCACAATGACTATCACCAAAGTGATCATAAACATTTACTCAAAAGATATACTAGGACTATGAACTCAACTACCTCATCACACCTGGAATTCCAAATAAGAAATCCGAATGAATACATCTTAAGGTTAATCGAACCGTAGGTACCCAATTGCCAATTCACGCTTCATCTCCGTTCATAACGAACCCATTCTAAACACCCCAACGAATCCAAAAGGTTACACTTATTAGAACATGATCACGAACACATCATAAGATGCCCAAACATATACTAAATGATCATCACAAAGATAAGTCAAACCAACAATACCTCAATAAGATGTTCCAAAACCCAATTAGCCCTTAATTAATTTCCATCACAAACTTCATCACAAAGGACCCAATTCTATCACTAGAGTGTACTACAATGTTCACTAAGGTCAACTAGAAGGACACCCAAGATTTGGACCAAAACGCATTCTTCAATCACACAAACCAACAAAATGAAAACTTTCAGAGGACTGTGCGGCCGCCCAAACCCAACTGTGCGGTCGCCCAAAAAGCCATCAAACAAGAACAAAACCTTTCAGATAGATGTACGGTCGCCCAAACATTTTTGGGCGGTCGCCCAATACTCTGGTCTGCCGGAATTCGGGAAGAACAAACTGGGTTCTTCCATTTTTAATCCAAAACAAAACTAACCCAAAATCCAACACTCCTAACTAGCATACTAAGGTACTAGAGCAACTTATAGGTCTAAAAGAACTCATATAACAACCAAAAATCAAGATTAAATCCCAACATTCAACAAAATCACCATTTTTATTCAAAACCCAAAATAAATTCCAAATAAATTCTAAACTCAACCAAACTTCAAATATAACACATCAAGCATTATACAAACATGATAGGAACATTTTAGCATAAAAGTGGGGGAAAAACAACTTACTTGAAAATAATGAAAGTTGATGGAATTCGAATATTCTTGATTCTACGCGATCCTATCGACGATCTAAACACATTTCGTATAGAGAAAAATGAGAGAAGATGAGGGGAAGATAGCTAAAATGAAGAGAGAAGGAAGAGAGAAATGTTTACCTTTTTCTTGAGGAGAGAGAGAGAATACTGAGAATGAGTTTGTGAGGGAGAAGGAGAAGAAGGAAGGGGGGTGAAGTTAAAATCGAAGTTACACTTAGGCCCCTTCCCCATCTACTAACACAATACTACACTTCCTGCTAACAACTAAGACCCAATATTTCTACACTAGCACAAATAACTCAAATAAAATGCTAGGCATAAATATTATAACACATAAAATGCACACATAAACTTTTAAATAAATAATAATTTAAATAAATAAATAAGCAAATTAAATAAATAATAATTATTTATTACGAATAAAATAGAGCCTAGTTTTCGGGTCGTGACACTCACTCCTCCTTAAAGAAAATTCGACCCGAATTTTAACGAGACTTACCCTAAAGACTAATTAGCTACGGATACGATAGTTCCGCATTTCTCAAATTCCTCAATTGTCCAATCTAACCCACTACAAGGTAACCTTATATAATGCTTACGATAACACTACCTCTCGAACCGAATCATACCATCATTATCTTCGTTACTAATCAAAACTCGTACTCAAAATCGAAGAATCCAAATTATTTCCACACATAATTCTCGAGATATCTCAAGCTCGCCTTATTCATAGCCTTAACTACACCGCAAAGGTACTTCCATTTGTAAATCGCATGCTTAGTATTATTCCCCAGAATTTTCAAAACATTACCATCTCGAGCTTAATTAGCTTTTAAAATATGAAAGGCTAAAGAAATTTTTTCATCCATATATTTCACCAAAGGTTATATCTCTAAGGGTTCCCATTATAGTGCTCTCGCTCTAGGTAGCACCTTAAACTAGAGGTGTAATAGAAACTCAAAATTTTAATACAAAATGTTCACTTAAATCTACGCCATAATATCATCGTCATAAAACTCCATCCTTGAAAGCCTAAAATAATTACGAATACGCAACAGTCCGAAAATGATCTAAATTTTATCTTCAAGGGATTTCCTCTAGCTCCCTTTTTAGTTAATAATATGTGCTCATATATCCAAGGAAATCAACACATCTCAAATCCTCAATAGCTAACCCAAGTTAGTCTTTCACGCATACATTTATTAACCTAATGATACTTAGGCTCAATAGTACTACCATCATAATAAACCAATTAGCTAGCAACGTTCCAACTGACCTAATACCAAATCGTAGTATTCTATAATATGCCCAAGTATTGATACTCCACTTCCTTCACATACTCTTGATCCAATTCGGGAAACGCCACCAAGAAGGGATTTAGAACCATAGAACCACTATCTAACCAAAATTTCAAAATGCCTTTAACATAGATCGAGAAATTATTACTCTCCCAAAATGTACTTAGTCCTTTCTAACTTAACACGCTTACCACCATTAATGATCATAACTCCTACCACAAACCCATCATCCATAACAAATCGTACACCTCTCCATGCTAATCCATTCTGATACATTCACGGAGATGCACTAAAAGTGACCAAAATTTTCCTCAAGAAATCCTCATTGAATCCTTAACTCCTATAACTCAACCGATACAATATGGATATTGATCTAAATATTAGCATTGCAACCTTGTACCATAACAACTCAATTTAACCCAATCTTCTCCTCAAACACTGGGTACTATTCGGAAGAAAACGAAAATCTTACGAATGATATATACACCCAACAAATTGACTGAAACTAAATACTCGGATTTCAATTAAGAAAAGATAGGTATAACTCTACCCAAAGGAACGGTCTCAAACAGTTTTAAGAAATTAGGAATGGAGAATATAACAATCCCCTACAACAATAGATTAAAGCAATAGTAACATCAAAATCTTGTAATAGCAACATGGCTAATTTAGCAGGTGAGACATAACTATACTTAAGCACATCATAAGCACATAAGACTTCATCAGATACCCTAAACTCCTCCATAGGAGTAGACACCTACAACACATAAGTCAAAGACTCAGAAAGAATAATGCAACTAAATGCACAGAAACACATAAATGCGATGATCCTAAAATGCACGCGCTGCTCGCTCTCACGACGCAAAATAATACCTCCTGAAATTATCTGTTACCTAGTGAGTGCTGATTGATTGCAAATACTCTACCCGAAACCTTGGGCTTCCCTGAAGCATCCCTCTTCTGACCCTGTGGTATTCCAGTTCCTGTCCCCGATGACTGAACTCTAAACCTCGGACAATTTTTAACGAAGTGTCCCAACTGACCACACTTCACACATTTTCCTTGCTTCTTCCAACACTTGTCTTCTGAGTGTCCTTTCCTCTGACAGTAGCTGCAGACTTTCCCATTTCATGTCCCCTTATTAGAACCTTGATTTCCTACTGTTGGTTGCCCTTGAAGTTGCCCTCTGAACCGAGTTTGCACTCCAGAATTACCTCTGTTATCCGAATGTTGCTGTTGTGACTTACTCTGCCCTCCTTGCTTACCCGGGTTAACCATCTCAGTCTTCCTTTTGTGTTCCCTAATATCCTGCTCAATCAAGTAGGCTCGATCCACCGCATCCTGAAAAGGTTGAATTCTTTGGGCTAAAAGTTGAGTCCTAATAGCTGTCTTCAAACCCCTGATCAATCTCATCGCTTTCTGCTCCTCGGTCCGCACAAGGTAGTCACAACACCTGGCTAATTCTACGAACTTAGCCGAGTACTGTGCTACTGACATCATGCCTTGCTCCAAGCTGAGGAACTCGATCTATTTCCGGTTTTTATCCACTAGAGAGATAAAATGATCCTTGAATTTCCTCACGAACCACTCCCAAGGATATGGTACAAGAGTCGCATCCCAACTGGTCTTCAGTGCCTTCCACCAATGTTCCGCAGCCCCCACGAGCTTATAAGCTGCAAACAGAACCCTATCCTCATCAGTGCAACCAAAGACATCGTAGATTTTCTCCATCGATTCTATCCATAGCTCGGCTTTCTTCACATCTGGCTCACCGTCGTACTCACTTGGTTTCAACTTTAAGAACTGCTCCAACCCATATCGCGGAGGTGCTACATGTTCCTCTCTCGCCCTTGGTCACGAATTGATTTCACGGCCTCCTCAAACCTGTCCTGAAACACTGCACGGTTTTCTTCCCGAAGATCATTCTGATTCTGAGCCTCACTAGAACCTTCACCTGTCCTTCTTCTAGCCATTGAGAACAATTACCTGTATAAAACATCAACCGTTACTCACTCCGAACACAACTACCCTCCTAGGTCGTTCTAACCACCTATACCGATACTTAGAGCTAAACCATAGCTCTGATACCAACTGTCGCGCCCCCGAACCCCGCGGGCCCGAGACCGCGAGCTGGACGTCGACTTAAAACCAAAACTATGAAATACCGAAGTTAAAAATTCCATTTGATACCAAAAGGTGATGATCCAAAGTTTTACAAATCCAAGATTAAATCAACAATGTACATCCAACATAAGCTCCACAGCTTATACCCAAAAGAATAAAATATACAATTCTTAATGACGTCAATAATGGTAAAACTATCCCCAAAAGGTTATACATTTAAATAATGTAAACCGATCCATAACAACCTGCCCCAAAATCTCAATCCTCTCGACGTCCTCCTTGAACCGCGAATCCTAATCCTTTTCCTCCTGGGGGGGGGTTAAGGAAAAACAAAGATGGAAATAAACGGGGTGAGATAAAATCTCAGTAAGATACTAATGCAACTACATGACATGCTAATATGCAATGACCAATAGAAATTAACATAAGACAGATAGCAGCGGAATAATAAGTGACATGCTGACGAACGGTAACATCCAATGATCAGTCATATAAATAAACATATAACAACAAATGAGAGGCTCCCTATCGCCAACCATCCCATACCGGTTGGAAATAACGACCAGCTCATCATGCAACACATAAAGCTGAAATAAACACTCATAAGTGGATACATAGCCAAGGTTTCACCCAACTGAAGAACCAAATAAAGGTCGTTGCGCAGCTTCAATAATCAACAAATCAATCTTCATAATAGCATAAAAGCTGAATAGAAATCCCCGGTCAAAAGCGACCGATCAACAAACCATCTTCATAGTAGCATAAAAGCTGAAGAGAAACCCGGTACCGGAACCAATAACCAAATGAAGTGTCACAAGGGACGGGAGACATGCCACAAAGTCATGCTCCAAGTAAAGCTAAAATGCACACAAAGGAGCTAGCTCTTCTCACATCCAAGGCCAATCTGGAGGAGGGTAATAATGGGGCAAAACAATGGTCAACAATCACAATGGACATGGCTGTGCCATCATAATGTTTCGCATCGCCCAAACACACACAAAATACCAGTTGGACTTTCAAGTAAAGGCTAAGTAATAAAATACTAGCACAATAAACAACCATTGATTCCAAAGTAGGGAATCATACCAATTAATCACCACAAAAGATGCAAACGATTACTCAAGAAGAGTTCAACAACAATAGCACAAGGAGTTTCTCATAAAAGAGTCCAACAACATTGACCATTAAACATAATGATTCCAAGATAAGGCACGTACCAAATACATCCTAAATATGATACTCACAAGTTACTCATAAAGAGCACAACCCAAACGGTCGCTCACAAATAGCACAATGACTATCACCAAAGTGATCATAAACATTTACTCAAAAGATATACTAGGACTATGAACTCAACCACCTCATCACACCTGGAATTCCAAATAAGAAATCCGAATGAATACATCTTAAGGTTAATCGAACCGTAGGTACCCAATTGCCAATCCACGCTTCATCTCCGTTCATAACGAACCCATTCTAAACACCCCAACGAATCCAAAAGGTTACACTTATTAGAACATGATCACGAACACATCATAAGATGCCCAAACATATACTAAATGATCATCACAAAGATAAGTCAAACCAACAATACCTCAATAAGATGTTCCAAATTCTATCACTAGAGTGTACTACAATGTTCACTAAGGTCAACTAGAAGGACACCCAAGATTTGGACCAAAACGCATTCTTCAATCACACAAACAACAAAATGAAAACTTTCAGAGGACTGTGCGGCCGCCCAAAACCAACTGTGCGGTCGCCCAAAAAGCCATCAAACAAGAACAAAACCTTTCAGATAGATGTGCGGTCGCCCAGACATTTTTGGGCGGTCGCCCAATACTCTGGTCTGCCGGAATTCGGGAAGAACAAACTGGGTTCTTCCATTTTTAACCCAAAACAAAACTAACCCAAAATCCAACACTCCTAACTAGCATACTAGGTACTAGAGCAACTTATAGGTCTAAAAGAACTCATATAACAACCAAAATCAAGATTAAATCCCAACATTCAACAAAATCACCATTTTTATTCAAAACCCAAAATAAATTCCAAATAAATTCTAAACTCAACCAAACTTCAAATATAACACATCAAGCATTATACAAACATGATAGGAACATTTTAGCATAAAAGTGGGGGAAAAACAACTTACTTGAAAATAATGAAAGTTGATGGAATTCGAATATTCTTGATTCTACGCGATCCTATCGACGATCTAAACACATTTCGTATAGAGAGAAATGAGAGAAGATGAGGGAAGATAGCTAAAATGAAGAGAGAAGGAAGAGAGAAATGTTTACCTTTTCTTGAGGAGAGAGAGAGAATACTGAGAATGAGTTTGTGAGAGAGAAGGAGAAGAAGGAAGGGGCGTGAAGTTAAAATCGAAGTTACACTTAGGCCCCTTCCCCATCTACTAACACAATACTACACTCCCTGCTAACAACTAAGACCCAATATTTCTACACTAGCACAAATAACTCAAATAAAATGCTAGGCATAAATATTATAACACATAAAATGCACACATAATTTTTAAATAAATAATAATTTAAATAAATAAATAAGCAAATAAATAAATAATAATTATTTATTACGAATAAAATAGAGCCTAGTTTTCGGATCGTGACAGTTTGTAAGCCCGTTTTCGCTTAGAAATCTTAGGCGGTCCTTGACGTAAGCCCATTGACTCTTGACCCGGCAGTTTGTAAGCCCGTTTTCGCTTAGAAATCTTAGGCGGTCCTTGATGTAAGCCCATTGACTCTTGACCCGGCTGTTTGTAAGCCCGTTTTCGCTTAGAAATCTTAGGCGGACCATGACGTAAGACCATTGACTCTTGACCCGGCAGTTTATAAGCCCGTTTTCGCTTAGAAATCTTAGACGGCCTTGACGTAATCCTATTGACTCTTGACCCGGCAGTTTGTAAGCCCGTTTTCGCTTAGAAATCTTAGGCAGTCCCAATATGACGTAAGCCATATGTTGTCATTGCTTTTATGTAAAATGACCCGGCAGTTTGTATGCCCGTTTTTGCTTAGAAATCTTAGGCGGTCCTTGACGTAAGCCCATTGACTCTTGACCCGGCAGTTTGTAAGCCCGTTTTTGCTTAGAAATCTTAGGTGGTCCTTGACGTAAGACCATTGACTCTTGACCCGGCAGTTTGTAAGCCCGTTTTTGTTTAGAAACTTAGACGGCCTTGACGTAATCCTATTGACTCTTGACCCGGGAGTTTGTAAGCCTGTTTTCGCTTAGAAATCTTAGGCGGTCCCAATGTGACATAAGCCCATATGTTGTCATTGCTTTTATGTAAAATGACCCGGCAGTTTGTAAGCCCGTTTTCCCTTAGAAATCTTAGGCGGTCCTTAACGTAAGCCCATTGACTCTTCACCCGGCAGTTTGTAAGCCCGTTTTCGCTTAGAAATCGTAGGCGGTCCCAATGTGACGTAAGCCTATTGACTCTTGACCTGGCAGTTTGTAACCCATTTTTGCTTAGAAATCTTAGGCGGTCCTTGACGTAAGCCCATTGACTCTTGACCCGGCAGTTTGTAAGCCCGTTTTTGCTTAGAAATCTTAGGCGGTCCTTGGCGCAAGCCCATTGATTCTTGACCCGGCAGTTTGTAAGCCCGTTTTTGCTTAGAAATCTTAGGCGGTCCTTGACGTAAGCCCATTGACTCTTGACCCGGCAGTTTGTAAGCCCGTTTTTGCTTAGAAATCTTAGGTTAGTCCTTGACGTAAGACCATTGACTCTTGACCCGGCAGTTTGTAAGCCCGTTTTTGTTTAGAAATCTTAGACGGCCTTGACGTAATCCTATTGACTATTGACCCGGGAGTTTGTAAGCCTGTTTTTGCTTAGAAATCTTAGGCGGTCCCAATGTGACGTAAGCCCATATGTTGTCATTGCTTTTATGTAAAATGACCCTGCAGTTTGTAAGCCCGTTTTCCCTTTGAAATCTTAGGCGGTCCTTGACGTAAGCCCATTGACTCTTCACCCGGCAGTTTGTAAGCCCGTTTTCGCTTAGAAATCGTAGGCGGTCCCAATGTGACGTAAGCCCATTGACTCTTGACCCGGCAGTTTGTAAGCCCATTTTCGCTTAGAAATCTTAGGCGGTCCTTGACGTAAGCCCATTACCTCT
Organism: Campanula takesimana; assembly: GCA_026119855.1. Classification (NCBI taxonomy): domain Eukaryota; kingdom Viridiplantae; phylum Streptophyta; class Magnoliopsida; order Asterales; family Campanulaceae; genus Campanula; species Campanula takesimana. Next base: position 15,631 of record JAOWBW010003050.1, read on the forward strand.
TGACCTGGCAGTTTGTAAGCCCGTTTTTGCTTAGAAATCTTAGGCGGTCCTTGGCGCAAGCCCATTGATTCTTGACCCGGCAGTTTGTAAGCCCGTTTTCGGTTAGAAATCTTAGGCGGCCCTTCACATAAGCCATTGAATCTTGACCCGATAGTTTGTAAGCCCGTTTTCCCTTAGAAATCTTAGGCGGTCCCAATGTGACGTAAGCCCATTTGTTGTCATTGCTTTTATGTAAAATGACCCGGCAGTTTGTAAGCCCGTTTTTGCTTAGAAATCTTAGGCGGTCCTTGACGTAAGCCCATTGACTCTTGACCCGGCAGTTTGTAAGCCCGTTTTCGCTTAGAAATCTAAGGCGGTCTTTGACGTAAGCCCATTGAATCTTGACCCGACAGTTTGTAAGCCCGTTTTCGCTTAAAAATCTTAGGCGGTCCTTGATGTAAGCCCATTGACTCTTGACCCGGCAGTTTGTAAGCCCGTTTTCGATTAAAAATCTTAGGCGGACCTTGACGTAAGACCATTGACTCTTGACCTGGCAGTTTGTAAGCCCGTTTTCGCTTAGAAATCTTAGACGGCCTTGACGTAATCCTATTGACTCTTGACCCGGCAGTTTGTAAGCCCGTTTTCGCTTAGAAATCTTAGGCGGTCCCAATATGACGTAAACCCATATGTTGTCATTGCTTTATGTAAAATAACACGGCAGTTTGTATGCCCGTTTTCACTTAGAAATCTTAGGCGGTCCTTGACGTAAGCCCATTGACTCTTGACCCAGCAGTTTGTAAGCCTGTTTTTCCTTAGAAATCTTAGGTGGTCCTTGACGTAAGACCATTGACTCTTGACCCGGCAGTTTGTAAGCCCGTTTTTGTTTAGAAATCTTAGACGGCCTTGACGTAATCCTATTGACTCTTGACCCGGCAGTTTGTAAGCCCGTTTTCGCTTAGAAATCTTAGGCGGTCCCAATGTGACGTAAGCCCATATGTTGTCATTGCTTTTATGTAAAATGACCCAGCAGTTTGTATGCCCGTTTTCACTTAGAACTCTTAGGCGATCTTTGACGTAAGCCCATTGACTCTTGACCCGGCTGTTTGTAAGCCCGTTTTCGCTTAGAAATCTTAGGCGGATCTTGACGTAAGACCATTGACTCTTGACCCGGCAGTTTATAAGCCCGTTTTCGCTTAGAAATATTAGACGGCCTTGACGTAATCATATTGACTCTTGACCCGGCAGGTTGTAAGCCCGTTTTTGCTTAGAAATCTTAGGCAGTCCCAATATGACGTAAGCCATATGTTGTCATTGCTTTTATGTAAAATGACCCGGTAGTTTGTATGCCCGTTTTTGCTTAGAAATCTTAGGCGGTCCTTGACGTAAGCCCATTGACTCTTGACCCGGCAGTTTGTAAGCCCATTTATGCTTAGAAATCTTAGGTGGTCCTTGACGTAAGACCATTGACTCTTGACCCGGCAGTTTGTAAGCCCGTTTTTGTTTAGAAACCTTAGACGGCCTTGACGTAATCCTATTGACTCTTTACCCGGGAGTTTGTAAGCCTGTTTTCGCTTAGAAATCTTAGGCGGTCCCAATGTGACGTAAGCCCATATGTTGTCATTGCTTTTATGTAAAATGACCCGGCAGATTGTAAGCCCGTTTTCCCTTAGAAATCTTAGGCGGTCCTTGACGTAAGCCCATTGACTCTTCACCCGGCAGTTTGTAACTCGTTTTCGCTTAGAAATCGTAGGCGGTCCCAATGTGACGTAAGCCCATTGACTCTTGACCCGGCAGTTTGTAAGCCCATTTTCGCTTAGAAATCTTAGGCGGTCCTTGACGTAAGCCCATTGACTCTTGACCCGGCAGTTTGTAAGCCCGTTTTTACTTAGAAATCTTAGGCGGTCCTTGGCGCAAGCCCATTGATTCTTGACCCGGCAGTTTGTAAGCCCGTTTTCGGTTAGAAATCTTAGGCGGCCCTTGACGTAAGCCATTGACTCTTGACCCGACAGTTTGTAAGCTTGTTTTCGCTTAGAAATCTTAGGCGGTCCCAATGTGACGTAAGCCCATTTGTTGTCATTGCTTTTATGTAAAATGACCCGGCAGTTTGTAAGCCCATTTTCGCTTAGAAATCTTAGGCGGTCCTTGATGTAAGCCCATTGACTCTTGACCCGGCAGTTTGTAAGCCCGTTTTCGCTTAGAAATCTTAGGCGGTCTTTGACGTAAGCCCATTGAATCTTGACCCGGCAGTTTGTAAGCCCGTTTTCGCTTAAAAATCTTAGGCGGTCCTTGATGTAAGCCCATTGACTCTTGACCCGGCAGTTTGTAAGCCCGTTTTTGCTTACAAATCTTAGGCGGACCTTGACGTAAGACCATTGACTCTTGACCCGGTAGTTTGTAAGCCCGTTTTCGCTTAGAAATCTTAGACGGCCTTGATGTAATCCTATTGACTCTTGACCCGGCAGTTTGTAAGCCCGTTTTCGCTTAGAAATCTTAGGCGGTCCCAATATGACGTAAGCCCATATGTTGTCATTCTTTATGTAAAATGACACGGCAGTTTGTATGCCCGTTTTCACTTAGAAATCTTAGGCGGTCCTTGACGTAAGCCCATTGACTCTTGACCCAGCAGTTTGTAAGCCTGGTTTTCCTTAGAAATCTTAGGTGGTCCTTGACGTAAGACCATTGACTCTTGACCCGGCAGTTTGTAAGCCCGTTTTTGATTAGAAATCTTAGACGGCCTTGACGTAATCCTATTGACCTTTGACCCGGCAGTTTGTAAGCACGTTTTCGCTTAGAAATCTTAGGCGGTCCTAATGTGACGTAAGCCCATATGTTGTCATTGCTTTTGTGTAAAATGACCCAGCAGTTTGTATGCCCGTTTTCACTTAGAAATCTTAGGTGGTCTTTGACGTAAGCCCATTGACTCTTGACCCGGCAGTTTGTAACCCGTTTTCGTTTAGAAATCTTTGGCGGTCCTTAACGTAAGCCCCTTGACTCTTGACCCGGCTGTTTGTAAGCCCGTTTCCGCTTAGAAATCTTAGGCGGACCTTGACGTAAGACCATTGACTCTTGACCCGGCAGTTTATAAGCCCGTTTTTGTTTAGAAATCTTAGACGGCCTTGACGTAATCCTATTAACTCTTGACCCGGCAGTTTGTAAGCCCGTTTTCGCTTTGAAATCTTAGGCAGTCCCAATATGACGTAAGCCATATGTTGTCATTGCTTTTATGTAAAATGACCCGGCAGTTTATAAGCCCGTTTTTGCTTAGAAATCTTAGGTGGTCCTTGACGTAAGACCATTGACTCTTGACCCGGCAGTTTGTAAGCCCGTTTTTGTTTAGAAATCTTAGACGGCCTTGACGTAATCCTATTGACTCTTGACCCGGCAGTTTGTAAGCCCGTTTTCGCTTAGAAATCTTTAGCGGTCCCAATGTGACGTAAGCCCATATGTTGTCATTGCTTTTATGTAAAATGACCCAGCAGTTTGTATGCCCGTTTTCACTTAGAAATCTTAGGCGGTCTTTGACGTAAGCCCATTGACTCTTGACCCGGCAGTTTGTAAGCCCGTTTTCGTTTAGAAATCTTTGGCGGTCCTTAACGTAAGCCCATTGACTCTTGACCCGGCAGTTTGTAAGCCCATTTATGCTTAGAAATCTTAGGTGGTCCTTGACGTAAGACCATTGACTCTTGACCCGGCAGTTTGTAAGCCCGTTTTTGTTTAGAAATCTTAGACGGCCTTGACGTAATCCTATTGACTCTTGACCCGGGAGTTTGTAAGCCTGTTTTCGCTTAGAAATCTTAGGCGGTCCCAATGTGACGTAAGCCCATATGTTGTCATTGCTTTTAATGACCCGGCAGTTTGTAAGCCCGTTTTCCCTTAGAAATCTTAGGCGGTCCTTGACGTAAGCCCATTGACTCTTCACCCGGCAGTTTGTAACCCGTTTTCGCTTAGAAATCGTAGGCGTTCCCAATGTGACGTAAGCACATTGACCCTTGACCCGGCAGTTTGTAAGCCCATTTTCGCTTAGAAATCTTAGGCGGTCCTTGACGTAAGCCCATTGATTCTTGACCCGGCAGTTTGTAAGCCCGTTTTTGCTTAGAAATCTTAGGCGGTCCTTGGCACAAGCCCATTGATTCTTGACCCGGCAGTTTGTAAGCCCGTTTTCGGTTAGAAATCTTAAGCGGCCCTTGACGTAAGCCATTGACTCTTGACCCGGCAGTTTGTAAGCCCGTTTTCACTTAGAAATCTTAGGCGGCCCTTGACGTAAGCCATTGACTCTTGACCGGCAGTTTGTAAGCCCGTTTTCGCTTAGAAATCTTAGGCGGTCCCAATGTGACGTAAGCCCATTTGTTGTCATTGCTTTATGTAAAATGACCCGGCAGTTTGTAAGCCCATTTTCGCTTAGAAATCTTAGGCGGTCCTTGACGTAAGCTCATTGACTCTTGACCCGGCAGTTTGTAAGCCCGTTTTCGCTTAGAAATCTTAGGCGGTCTTTGACGTAAGCCCATTGAATCTTGACCCGACAGTTTGTAAGCCCATTTTCGCTTAAAAATCTTAGGCGGTCCTTGATGTAAGCCCGTTGACTCTTCACCCGGCAGTTTGTAACCCGTTTTCGCTTAGAAATCGTAGGCGGTCCCAATGTGACGTAAGCCCATTGACTCTTGACCCGGCAGTTTGTAAGCCCATTTTCGCTTAGAAATCTTAGGCGGTCCTTGACGTAAGCCCATTGACTCTTGACCCGGTAGTTTGTAAGCCCGTTTTTGCTTAGAAATCTTAGGCGGTCCTTGGCGCAAGCCCATTGATTCTTGACCCGGCAGTTTGTAAGCCCGTTTTCGGTTAGAAATCTTAGGCAGCCCTTGACGTAAGCCATTGACTCTTGACCCGGCAGTTTGTAAGCTTGTTTTCGCTTAGAAATCTTAGGCGGTCCCAATGTGACGTAAGCCCATTTGTTGTCATTGCTTTTATGTAAAATGACCCGGCAGTTTGTAAGCCCATTTTCGCTTAGAAATCTTAGGCGGTCCTTGATGTAAGCCCATTGACTCTTGACCCGGCAGTTTGTAAGCCCGTTTTCGCTTAGAAATCTTAGGCGGTCTTTGACGTAAGCCCATTGAATCTTGACCCGGCAGTTTATAAGCCCGTTTTCGCTTAAAAATCTTAGGCGGTCCTTGATGTAAGCCCATTGACTCTTGACCCGGCAGTTTGTAAGCCCGTTTTCGATTAGAAATCTTAGGCGGACCTTGACGTAAGACCATTGACTCTTGACCCGGTAGTTTGTAAGCCCGTTTTCGCTTAGAAATCTTAGACGGCCTTGACGTAATCCTATTGACTCTTGACCCGGCAGTTTGTAAGCCCGTTTTCGCTTAGAAATCTTAGGCGGTCCCAATGTGATGTAAGCCCATATGTTGTCATTCTTTATGTAAAATGACACGGCAGTTTGTATGCCCGTTTTCACTTAGAAATCTTAGGCGGTCCTTGACGTAAGCCCATTGACTCTTGACCCAGCAGTTTGTAAGCCTGGTTTTCCTTAGAAATCTTAGGTGGTCCTTGACGTAAGACCATTGACTCTTGACCCGGCAGTTTGTAAGCCCGTTTTTGTTTAGAAATCTTAGACGGCCTTGACGTAATCCTATTGACTCTTGACCCGGCAGTTTGTAAGCCGTTTTCGCTTAGAAATCTTAGGCGGTCCTAATGTGACGTAAGCCCATATGTTGTCATTGCTTTTGTGTAAAATGACCCAGCAGTTTGTATGCCCGTTTTCACTTAGAAATCTTAGGCGGTCGTTGACGTAAGCCCATTGACTCTTGACCCGGCAGTTTGTAAGCCCGTTTTCGTTTAGAAATCTTTGGCGGTCCTTAACGTAAGCCCATTGACTCTTGACCCGGCTGTTTGTAAGCCCGTTTTCGCTTAGAAATCTTAGGCGGACCTTGACGTAAGACCATTGACTCTTGACCCGGCAGTTTATAAGCCCGTTTTCGCTTAGAAATCTTAGACAGCCTTGACGTAATCCTATTGACTCTTGACCCGGCAGTTTGTAAGCCCGTTTTCGCTTAGAAATCTTAGGCAGTCCCAATATGACGTCAGCCATATGTTGTCATTGCTTTTATGTAAAATGACCCGGCAGTTTGTATGCCCATTTTTGCTTAGAAATCTTAGGCGGTCCTTGACGTAAGCCCATTGACTCTTGACCCGGCAGTTTGTAAGCCCGTTTTTGCTTAGAAATCTTAGGTGGTGCTTGACATAAGACCATTGACTCTTGACCCGGCAGTTTGTAAGCCCGTTTTTATTTAGAAATCTTAGACGGCCTTGACGTAATCCTATTGACTCTTGACCCGGAGTTTGTAAGCCTGTTTTCGCTTAGAGATCTTAGGCGGTCCCAATGTGACGTAAGCCCATATGTTGACATTGCTTTTAATGACCCGGCAGTTTGTAAGCCTGTTTTCCCTTAGAAATCTTAGGCGGTCCTTGACGTAAGCCCATTGACCCTTCACCCAGCAGTTTGTAACCCGTTTTCGCTTAGAAATCGTAGGCGGTCCCAATGTGACGTAAGCCAATTGACCCTTGACCCGGCAGTTTGTAAGCCCATTTTCGCTTAGAAATCTTAGGCGGTCCTTGACGTAAGCCCATTGATTCTTGACCCGGCAGTTTGTAAGCCCGTTTTTGCTTAGAAATCTTAGGCGGTCCTTGGCGCAAGCCCATTGATTCTTGACCCGGCAGTTTGTAAGCCCGTTTTCGGTTAGAAATCTTAGGCGGCCCTTGACGTAAGCCATTGACTCTTGACCCGGCAGTTTGTAAGCCCGTTTTCACTTAGAAATCTTAGGCAGTCCCAATGTGACGTAAGCCCATTTGTTGTCATTGCTTTTATGTAAAATGACCCTGCAGTTTGTAAGCCCATTTTCGCTTAGAAATCTTAGGCGGTCCTTGACGTAAGCCCATTGACTCTTGACCCGGCAGTTTGTAAGCCCGTTTTCGCTTAGAAATCTTAGGCGGTCCTTGACGTAAGCCCATTGAATCTTGACCCGGCAGTTTGTAAGCCCGTTTTCGCTTAAAAATCTTAGGCGGTCCTTGATGTAAGCCCATTGACTCTTGACCCGGCAGTTTGTAAGCCCGTTTTCGATTAGAAATCTTAGGCGGACCTTGACGTAAGACCATTGACTCTTGACCCGGCAGTTTGTAAGCCCGTTTTCGCTTAGAAATCTTAGGCGGTCCTTGACGTAATCCTATTGACTCTTGACCCGGCAGTTTGTAAGCCCGTTTTCGCTTAGAAATCTTAGGCGGTCCCAATATGACGTAAGCCCACATGTTGTCATTGCTTTATGTAAAATGACACGGCAGTTTGTATGCCTGTTTTCACTTAGAAATCTTAGGCGGTCCTTGACGTAAGCCCATTGACTCTTGACCCAGCAGTTTGTAAGCCTGTTTTTCCTTAGAAATCTTAGGTGGTCCTTGACATAAGACCATTGACTCTTGACCCGGCAGTTTGTAAGCCCGTTTTTGTTTAGAAATCTTAGACGGCCTTGACGTAATCCTATTGACTCTTGACCCGGGAGTTTGTAAGCCTGTTTTCGCTTAGAAATCTTAGGCGGTCCCAATGTGACGTAAGCCCATATGTTGTCATTGCTTTTATGTAAAATGACCCAGGAGTTTGTATGCCCGTTTTCACTTAGAAATCTTACGCGGTCTTTGACGTAAGCCCATTGACTCTTGACCCGGCAGTTTGTAAGCCCGTTTTCGTTTAGAAATCTTTGGCGGTCCTTAACGTAAGCCCATTGACTCTTGACCCGGCTGTTTGTAAGCCCGTTTTCGCTTAGAAATCTTAGAGGGCCTTGACGTAATCCTATTGACTCTTGACCCGGCAGTTTGTAAGCTCGTTTTCGCTTAGAAATCTTAGGCAGTCCCAATATGACGTCAGCCATATGTTGTCATTGCTTTTATGTAAAATGACACGGCAGTTTGTATGCCCGTTTTTGCTTAGAAATCTTAGGCGGTCCTTGACGTAAGCCCATTGACTCTTGACCCGGCAGTTTGTAAGCCCGTTTTTGCTTAGAAATCATAGGTGGTCCTTGACATAAGACCATTGACTCTTGACCCGGCAGTTTGTAAGCCCGTTTTTGTTTAGAAATCTTAGACGGCCTTGACGTAATCCTATTGACTCTTGACCCGGGAGTTTGTAAGCCTGTTTTCGCTTAGAAATCTTAGGCGGTCCCAATGTGACGTAAGCCCATATGTTGTCATTGCTTTTAATGACCCGGCAGTTTGTAAGCCCGTTTTCCCTTAGAAATCTTAGGCGGTCCTTGACGTAAGCCCATTGACTCTTCACCCGGCAGTTTGTAACCCGTTTTCGCTTAGAAATCGTAGGCGGTCCCAATGTGACGTAAGCCAATTGACCCTTGACCCGGCAGTTTGTAAGCCCATTTTCGCTTAGAAATCTTAGGCGGTCCTTGACGTAAGCCCATTGATTCTTGACCCGGCAGTTTGTAAGCCCGTTTTCGCTTAGAAATCTTAGGCGGTCCCAATATGACGTAAGCCCACATGTTGTCATTGCTTTATGTAAAATGACACGGCAGTTTGTATGCCCGTTTTCACTTAGAAATCTTCGGCGGTCCTTGACGTAAGCCCATTGACTCTTGACCCAGCAGTTTGTAAGCCTGTTTTTCCTTAGAAATCTTAGGTGGTCCTTGACGTAAGACTATTGACTCTTGACCCGGCAGTTTGTAAGCCCGTTTTTGTTTAGAAATCTTAGACGGCCTTGACGTAATCCTATTGACTCTTGACCCGGGAGTTTGTAAGCCTGTTTTCGCTTAGAAATCTTAGGCGGTCCCAATGTGACGTAAGCCCATATGTTGTCATTGCTTTTATGTAAAATGACCCAGCAGTTTGTATGCCCGTTTTCACTTAGAAATCTTAGGCGGTCTTTGACGTAAGCCCATTGACTCTTGACCCGGCAGTTTGTAAGCCCGTTTTCGTTTAGAAATCTTTGGCGGTCCTTAACGTAAGCCCATTGACTCTTGACCCGGCTGTTTGTAAGCCCGTTTTCGCTTAGAAATCTTAGGCGGATCTTGACGTAAGACCATTGACTCTTGACCCGGCAGTTTATAAGCCCGTTTTCGCTTAGAAATCTTAGACGACCTTGACGTAATCCTATTGACTCTTGACCCAGCAGTTTGTAATCCCGTTTTCGCTAAGAAATCTTAGGCAGTCCCAATATGACGTCAGCCATATGTTGTCATGGCTTTTATGTAAAATGACCCGGCAGTTTGTATGCCCGTTTTGCTTAGAAATCTTAGGCGGTCCTTGACGTAAGCCCATTGACTCTTGACCCGGCAGTTTATAAGCCCGTTTTTGCTTAGAAATCTTAGGTGGTCCTTGACGTAAGACCATTAACTCTTGACCCGGCAGTTTGTAAGCCCGTTTTTGTTTAGAAATCTTAGACGGCCTTGACGTAATCCTATTGACTCTTGACCCGGGAGTTTGTAAGCCTGTTTTCGCTTAGAAATCTTAGGCGGTCCCAATGTGACGTAAGCCCATATGTTGTCATTGCTTTTATGTAAAATGACCCGGCAGTTTGTAAGCCCGTTTTCCCTTAGAAATCTTAGGCGGTCCTTAACGTAAGCCCATTGACTCTTCACCCGGCAGTTTGTAACCCGTTTTCGCTTAGAAATCGTAGGCGGTCCCATGTGACGTAAGCCCATTGACTCTTGACCCGGCAGTTTGTAAGCCCATTTTCGCTTAGAAATCTTAGGCGGTCCTTGACGTAAGTCCATTGACTCTTGACCCGGTAGTTTGTAAGACCGTTTTTGCTTAGAAATCTTAGGAGGTCCTTGGCGCAAGCCCATTGATTCTTGACCCGGCAGTTTGTAAGCCCGTTTTCGGTTAGAAATCTTAGGCGGCCCTTGACGTAAGCCTATTGACTCTTGACCCAGCAGTTTGTAAGCCCGTTTTCGCTTAGAAATCTTAGGCGGTCCCAATGTGACGTAAGCCCATTTGTTGTTATTGCTTTTATGTAAAATGACTCGGCAGTTTGTAAGCCCATTTTCGCTTAGAAATCTTAGGCGGTCCTTGACGTAAGCCCATTGACTCTTGACCCGGCAGTTTGTAAGGCCGTTTTCGCTTAGAAATCTTAGGCGGTCTTTGACGTAAGCCCATTGAAACTTGACCCGGCAGTTTGTAAGCACATTTTCGCTTAAAAATCTTAGGCGGTCCTTGATGTAAGCCCATTGACTCTTGACCCGGCAGTTTGTAAGCCTGTTTTCGATTAGAAATCTTAGGCGGACCTTGACGTAAGACCATTGACTCTTGACCCGGCAGTTTGTAAGCCCGTTTTCGCTTAGAAATCTCTGACGGCCTTGACGTAATCCTATTGACTCTTGACCCGGCAGTTTGTAAGCCCGTTTTCGCTTCGAAATCTTAGGCGGTACCAATATGACGTAAGCCCATATGTTGTCATTGCTTTATGTAAAATGACACGGCAGTTTGTATGCCCGTTTTCACTTAGAAATCTTAGGCGGTCCTTGACTTAAGCCCATTGACTCTTGACCCAGCAGTTTGTAAGCCTGTTTTTCCTTAGAAATCTTAGGTGGTCCTTGACGTAAGACCATTGACTCTTGACCCGGCAGTTTGTAAGCCCGTTTTTGTTTAGAAATCTTAGACGGCCTTGACGTAATCCTATTGACTCTTGACCCGGTAGTTTGTAAGCACGTTTTCGCTTAGAAATCTTAGGCGGTCTTTGACGTAAGCCCATTGACTCTTGACCCGGCAGTTTGTAAGCCCGTTTTCGTTTAGAAATCTTTGGCGATCCTTAACGTAAGCCCCTTGACTCTTGACCCGGCTGTTTGTAAGCCCGTTTTCGCTTAGAAATCTTAGGCGGACCTTGACGTAATACCATTGACTCTTGACCCGGCAGTTTATAAGCCCGTTTTTGTTTAGAAATCTTAGACGGCCTTGACGTAATCCTATTGACACTTGACCCGGCAGTTTGTAAACCCGTTTTCGCTTTGAAATCTTAGGCAGTCCCAATATGACGTAAGCCATATGTTGTCATTGCTTTTATGTAAAATGACCCGGCAGTTTGTATGCCCGTTTTTGGTTAGAAATCTTAGGCGGTCGTTGACGTAAGCCCATTGACTCTTGACCCGGCAGTTTGTAAGCCCGTTTTTGCTTAGAAATCTTAGGTGGTCCTTGACGTAAGACCATTGACTCTTGACCCGGCAGTTTGTAAGCCCGTTTTTGTTTAGAAATCTTATACGGCCTTGACGTAATCCTATTGACTCTTGACCCGGCAGTTTGTAAGCCCGTTTTCGCTTAGAAATCTTAGGCGGTCCCAATGTGACGTAAGCCCATATGTTGTCATTGCTTTTATGTAAAATGACCCAGCAGTTTGTATGCCCGTTTTCACTTAGAAATCTTAGGCGGTCTTTGACGTAAGCCCATTGACTCTTGACCCGGCAGTTTGTAAGCCCGTTTTCGTTTGAAAATCTTTGGCGGTCCTTAACGTAAGCCCATTGACTCTTGACCCGGCTGTTTGTAAGCCCGTTTTCGCTTAGAAATCTTAGGCGGACCTTGACGTAAGACCATTGACTCTTGACCCGGCAGTTTATAAGCCCGTTTTCGCTTAGAAATCTTAGACGGCCTTGACGTAATCCTATTGACTCTTGACCCGGCAGTTTGTAAGCCCGTTTTCGCTTAGAAATCCTAGGCAGTCCCAATATGACATCAGCCATATGTTGTCATTGCTTTTATGTAAAATGACCCGGCAGTTTGTATGCCCGTTTTTGCTTAGAAATCTTAGGCGGTCCTTGACGTAAGCCCATTGACTCTTGACCCGGCAGTTTGTAAGCCCGTTTTTGCTTAGAAATCTTAGGTGGTCCTTGACGTAAGACTATTGACTCTTGACCCGGCAGTTTGTAAGCCCGTTTTTGTTTAGAAATCTTAGACGGCCTTGACGTAATCCTATTGACTCTTGACCCGGGAGTTTGTAAGCCTGCTTTCGCTTAGAAATCTTAGGCGCTCCCAATGTGACGTAAGCCCATATGTTGTCATTACTTTTATGTAAAATGACCCGGCAGTTTGTAAGCCCGTTTTCCCTTAGAAATCTTAGGCGGTCCTTGACGTAAGCCCATTGACTCTTCACCCGGCAGTTTGTAAGCCCGTTTTCGCTTAGAAATCGTAGGCGGTCCCAATGTGACGTAAGCCCATTGACTCTTGACCCGGCAGTTTGTAAGCCCATTTTCGCTTAGAAATCTTAGGCGGTCCTTGAAGTAAGCCCATTGACTCTTGACCCGGCAGTTTGTAAGCCCGTTTTTGCTTACAAATCTTAGGCGGTCCTTGGCGCAAGCCCATTGATTCTTGACCCGGCAGTTTGTAAGCCCGTTTTCGGTTAGAAATCTTAGGTGGCCCTTGACGTAAGCCATTGACTCTTGACCCGGCAGTTTGTAAGCCCGTTTTCGCTTAGAAATCTTAGGCGGTCCCAATGTGACGTAAGCCCATTTGTTGTCATTGCTTTTATGTAAAATGACCCGGCAGTTTGTAAGCCCATTTTCGCTTAGAAATCTTAGGCGGTCCTTGACGTAAACCCATTGACTCTTGACCCGGTAGTTTGTAAGCCCGTTTTTGCTTAGAAATCTTAGGCGGTCTTTGACGTAAGCCCATTGAATCTTGACCCGGCAGTTTGTAAGCCCGTTTTCGCTTAAAAATCTTAGGCGGTCCTTGATGTAAGCCCATTGACTCTTGACCCGGCAGTTTGTAAGCCCGTTTTCGATTAGAAATCTTAGGCGGACCTTGACGTAAGACCATTGACTCTTGACCCGGCAGTTTGTAAGCCCGTTTTCGCTTAGAAATCTTAGACGGCCTTGACGTAATCCTATTGACTCTTGACCCGGCAATTTGTAAGCCCGTTTTCGCTTAGAAATCTTAGGCGGTCCCAATATGACGTAAGCCCATATGTTGTCATTTCTTTATGTAAAATGACACGGCAGTTTGTATGCCCGTTTTCACTAGAAATCTTAGGCGGTCCTTGACATAAGCCCATTGACTCTTGACCCAGCAGTTTGTAAGCCTGTTTTTCCTTAGAAATCATAGGTGGTCCTTGACGTAAGACCATTGACTCTTGACCCGGCAGTTTGTAAGCCCGTTTTTGTTTAGAAATCTTAGACGGCCTTGTCGTAATCCTATTGACTCTTGACCCGGCAGTTTGTAAGCCCGTTTTCGCTTAGAAATCTTAGGCGGTCCCAATGTGACGTAAGCCCATATGTTGTCATTGCTTTTATGTAAAATGACCCAGCAGTTTGTATGCCCGTTTTCACTTAGAAATCTTAGGCGGTCTTTGACGTAAGCCCATTGACTCTTGACCCGGCAGTTTGTAAGCCCGTTTTCGTTTAGAAATCTTTGGCGGTCCTTAACGTAAGCCCATTGATTCTTGACCCGGCTGTTTGTAAGCCCGTTTTCGCTTAGAAATCTTAGGCGGACCTTGACGTAAGACCATTGACTCTTGACCCGGCAGTTTATAAGCCCGTTTTCGCTTAGAAATCTTAGACGGCCTTGACGTAATCCTATTGACTCTTGACCCGGCAGTTTGTAAGCCCGTTTTCGCTTAGAAATCCTAGGCAGTCCCAATATGACGTCAGCCATATGTTGTCATTGCTTTTATGTAAAATGACCCGGCAGTTTGTATGCCCGTGTTTGCTTAGAAATCTTAGGCGGTCCTTGACGTAAGCCCATTAACTCTTGACCCGGCAGTTTGTAAGCCCGTTTTTGCTTAGAAATCTTAGGTGGTCCTTGACGTAAGACCATTGACTCTTGACCCGGCAGTTTGTAAGCCCGTTTTTGTTTAGAAATCTTAGACGGCCTTGACGTAATCCTATTGACTCTTGACCCAGGAGTTTGTAAGCCTGTTTTCGCTTAGAAATCTTAGGCGGTCCCAATGTGACGTAAGCCCATATGTTGTCATTGCTTTTATGTAAAATGACCCTGCAGTTTGTAAGCCCGTTTTCCCTTAGAAATCTTAGGCGGTCCTTGACGTAAGCCCATTGACTCTTCACCCGGCAGTTTGTAAGCCCGTTTTCGCTTAGAAATCGTAGGCGGTCCCAATGTGACGTAAGCCCATTGACTCTTGACCCGGCAGTTTGTAAGCCCATTTTCGCTTAGAAATCTTAGGCGGTCCTTGACGTAAGCCCATTGACTCTTGACCCGACAGTTTGTAAGCCCGTTTTTGCTTAGAAATCTTAGGCGGTCCTTGGCGCAAGCCCATTGATTCTTGACCCGGCAGTTTGTAAACCCGTTTTCGGTTAGAAATCGGAGGTGGCCCTTGACGTAAGCCATTGACTCTTGACCCGGCAGTTTGTAAGCCCGTTTTCGCTTAGAAATCTTAGGCGGTCCCAATGTGACGTAAGCCCATTTGTTGTCATTGCTTTTATGTAAAATGACCCGGCAGTTTATAAGCCCATTTTCGCTTAGAAATCTTAGGCGGTCCTTGACGTAAGCCCATTGACTCTTGACCCGGCAGTTTGTAAGCCCGTTTTCGCTTAGAAATCTTAGGCGGTCCCAATGTGACGTAAGCCCATTTGTTGTCATTGCTTTTATGTAAAATGACCCGGTAGTTTGTAAGCCCATTTTCGCTTAGAAATCTTAGGCGGTCCTTGACGTAAGCCCATTGACTCTTGACCCGGCAGTTGGTAAGCCCGTTTTCGCTTAGAAATCTTAGGCGGTCTTTGACGTAAGCCCATTGAAAATTGACCCGGCAGTTTGTAAGCCCGTTTTCGCTTAAAAATCTTAGGCGGTCCTTGATGTAATCCCATTGACTCTTGACCCGGCAGTTTGTAAGCCCGTTTTCGCCTAGAAATCTTAGACGGCCTTGACGTAATCCTATTGACTCTTGACCCGGCAGTTTGTAAGCCCGTTTTCGCTTAGAAATCTTAGGCGGTCCCAATATGACCTAAGCCCATATGTTGTCATTGCTTTATGTAAAATGACACGGCAGTTTGTATGCCCGTTTTCATTTAGAAATCTTAGGCGGTCCTTGACGTAAGCCCATTGACTCTTGACCCAGCAGTTTCTAAGCCTGTTTTTCCTTAGAAATCTTAGGTAGTCCTTGACGTAAGACCATTGACTCTTGACCCGGCATTTTGTAAGCCCGTTTTTGTTTAGAAATCCTAGACGACCTTGACGTAATCCTATTGACTCTTGACCCGGCAGTTTGTAAGCCCGTTTTTGCTTAGAAATCTTAGGCGGTCCTTGGCGCAAGCCCATTGATTCTTGACCCGGCAGTTTGTAAGCCCGTTTTCGGTTAGAAATCTTAGGCGGCTCTTGACGTAAGCCATTGACTCTTGACCCGGCAGTTTGTAAGCCCGTTTTCGCTTAGAAATCTTAGGCGGTCCCAATGTGACGTAAGCCCATTTGTTGTCATTGCTTTTATGTAAAATGACCCGGCAGTTTGTAAGCCCATTTTCGCTTAGAAATCTTAGGCGGTCCTTGACATAAGCCCATTGACTCTTGACCCGGCAGTTTGTAGGCCCGTTTTCGTTTAGAAATCTTTGGCGGTCCTTAACGTAAGCCCATTGACTCTTGACCCGGCTGTTTGTAAGCCCGTTTTTCGCTTAGAAATCTTAGGCGGACCTTGACGTAAGACCATTGACTCTTGACCCGGCAGTTTATAAGCCCGTTTTCGCTTAGAAATCTTAGACGGCCTTGACGTAATCCTGTTGACTCTTGACCAGGCAGTTTGTAAGCCCGTTTTCGCTTAGAAATCTTAGGCAGTCCCAATATGACGTAAGCCATATGTTGTCATTGCTTTTATGTAAAATGACCCGGCAGTTTGTATGCCCGTTTTTGCTTAGAAATCTTAGGCGGTCGTTGACGTAAGCCCATTGACTCTTCACCCGCCAGTTTGTAAGCCCGTTTTCGCTTAGAAATCGTAGGCGGTCCCAATGTGACGTAAGCCCATTGACTCTTGACCCGGCAGTATGTAATCCCGTTTTCGTTTAGAAATCTTTGGCGGTCCTTAACGTAAGCCCATTGACTCTTGACCCAGCTGTTTGTAAGCCCGTTTTCGCTTATAAATCTTAGGCGGACCTTGACGTAAGACCATTGACTCTTGACCCGGCAGTTTATAAGCCCGTTTTCGCTTAGAAATCTTAGACGGCCTTGACGTAATCCTATTGACTCTTGACCAGGCAGTTTGTAAGCCCATTTTCGCTTAGAAATCTTAGGCGGTCCTTGACGTAAGCCCATTGACTCTTGACCCGGCAGTTTGTAAGCCCGTTTTCACTTAGAAATCTTAGGCGGACCTTGACGTAAGACAATTGACTCTTGACCCGGCAGTTTGTAAGCCCCTTTTCGCTTAGAAATCTTAGACGGCCTTGATGTAATCCTATTGACTCTTGACCCGGCAGTTTGTAAGCCCGTTTTCGCTTAGAAATCTTAGGCGGTCCCAATATGACGTAAGCCCATATGTTGTCATTGCTTTATGTAAAATGACACGACAGTTTGTATGCCCGTTTTCACTTAGAAATCTTAGGCGGTCCTTGACGTAAGCCCATTGACTCTTGACCCAGCAGTTTGTAAGCCTGTTTTTCCTTAGAAATCTTAGGTGGTCCTTGACGTAAGACCATTGACTCTTGACCCGGCAGTTTGTAAGCCCGTTTTTGTTTAGAAATCTTAGACGACCTTGACGTAATCCTATTGACTCTTGACCCGGCAGTTTGTAAGCCCGTTTTCGCTTAGAAATCTTTGGCGGTCCCAATGTGACGTATGCCATATGTTGTCATTGCTTTTATGTAAAATGTTCCAGCAGTTTGTATGCCCGTTTTCGCTTAGAAATCTTAGACGGCCTTGACGTAATCCTATTGACTCTTGACCCGGCAGTTTGTAAGCCCGTTTTCGCTTAGAAATCTTAGGCGGTCCCAATATGACGTAAGCCCATATGTTGTCATTGCTTTATGTAAAATGACACGGCAGTTTGTATGCCCGTTTTCACCTAGAAATCTTAGGCGGTCCTTGACGTAAGCCCATTGACTCTTGACCCAGCAGTTTGTAAGCCTGTTTTTCCTTAGAAATCTTAGGTGATCCTTGACGTAAGACCATTGACTCTTGACCCGGCAGTTTGTAAGCCCGTTTTTGTTTAGAAATCTTAGACGACCTTGACGTAATCCTATTGACTCTTGACCCTGCAGTTTGTAAGCCCGTTTTCGCTTAGAAATCTTAGGCGGTCCCAATGTGACGTAAGCCATATGTTGTCATTGCTTTTATGTAAAATGTTCCAGCAATTTGTATGCCCGTTTTCACTTAGAAATCTTAGGCGGTCTTTGACGTAAGCCCATTGACTCTTGACCCGGCAGTTTGTAAGCCCGTTTTCGTTTAGAAATCTTTGGCGGTCCTTAACGTAAGCCCATTGACTCTTCACCCGCAAGTTTGTAAGCCCGATTTTGCTTAGAAATCTTAGGCGGTCCTTGACGTAAGCTCATTGACTCTTGACCCGACAGTTTGTAAGCCCGTTTTAACTTAGAAATCTTAGGCGGTCCTTGACGTAAGTCCATTGACTCTTAACCTGGCAGTTTGTAAGCCCGTTTTCGCATAGAAATCTTAGGCGGTCCTTGACGTAAGCCCATTGACTCTTGACCCGGCAGTTTGTAAGACCGTTTCGCTTAGAAATCTTAGGCGGTCCTTGACGTAAGACCATTGACTCTTGACCCGTAGTTTGTTAGCCCGTTTTCGCTTAGAAATCTTAGACGGCCTTGACATAATCCTATTGACTCCTAACCCGGCAGTTTGTAAGCCCGTTTTCGCTTAGAAATCTTAGACGGTCCTAATGTGATGTAAGCCCATATGTTGTCATTGCTTTTATGTAAAATGACCCGCCAGTTTGTATGCCCGTTTTCGCTTTGAAATCTTAGGCGGTCCTTGACGTAAGCCCATTGACTCTTGACCCGCAGTTTCTATGCCCGTTTTCGCTTAGAAATCTTAGGCGGTCCTTAACTTAAGCCCATTAACTCTTGACCCGGCAGTTTGTAAGCCCACTTTTGCTTAGAAATCTTAGGCGGTCCTTGACGTAATCCCATTGACTCTTGACCCGGCAGTTTGTAAGCCCGTTTTCGCTTAGAAATCTTAGGCGGTCCTTGACGTAAGCCCATTGACTCTTAACCCGGCAGTTTGTAAGCCCGTTTTCGCTTAGAAATCTTAGGCGGTCCCAATGTGACGTAAGCCCATTTGTTGTCATTGCTTTATGTAAAATGACCCGGTAGTTTGTAAGCCCATTTTCGCTTAGAAATCTTAGGCGGTCCTTGACGTAAGCCCATTGACTATTGACCCGGCAGTTGGTAAGCCCGTTTTCGCTTAGAAATCTTAGGCGGTCTTTGACGTAAGCCCATTGAAATTGACCCGGCAGTTTGTAAGCCCGTTTTCGCTTAAAATCTTAGGCGGTCCTTGATGTAATCCCATTGACTCTTGACCCGGCAGTTTGTAAGCCCGTTTTCGCTTAGAAATCTTAGACGGCCTTGACGTAATCCTATTGACTCTTGACCCGGCAGTTTGTAAGCCCGTTTTCGCTTAGAAATCTTAGGCGGTCCCAATATGACCTAAGCCCATATGTTGTCATTGCTTTATGTAAAATGACACGGCAGTTTGTATGCCCGTTTTCATTTAGAAATCTTAGGCGGTCCTTGACGTAAGCCCATTGACTCTTGACCCAGCAGTTTGTAAGCCTGTTTTTCCTTAGAAATCTTAGGTAGTCCTTGACGTAAGACCATTGACTCTTGACCCGGCATTTTGTAAGCCCGTTTTTGTTTAGAAATCCTAGACGACCTTGACGTAATCCTATTGACTCTTGACCCGGCAGTTTGTAAGCCCGTTTTCGCTTAGAAATCTTAGGCGGTCCCAATGTGACGTAATCCTATTTGTTGTCATTGCTTTTATGTAAAATGACCCGGCAGTTTGTAAGCCCGTTTTCACTTAGAAATCTTAGGCGGTCCTTGACGTAACCCCATTGACTCTTGACCCGGCAGTTTGTAAGCCCGTTTTCGCTTAGAAATCTTAGGCGGTCCCAATATGACCTAAAGCCCATATGTTGTCATTGCTTATGTAAAATGACACGGCAGTTTGTATGCCCGTTTTCATTAGAAATCTTAGGCGGTCCTTGACGTAAGCCCATTGACTCTTGACCCAGCAGTTTTGTAAGCCTGTTTTTCCTTAGAAATCTTAGGTGGTCCTTGACGTAAGACCATTGACTCTTGACCCGGCAGTTTGTAAGCCCGTTTTTGTTTAGAAATCTTAGACGACCTTGACGTAATCCTATTGACTCTTGACCGGCAGTTTGTAAGCCCGTTTTCGCTTAGAAATCTTAGGCGGTCCCAATGTGACGTAAGCCTATTTGTTGTCATTGCTTTTATGTAAAATGACCCGGCAGTTTGTAAGCCCGTTTTCGCTTAGAAATCTTAGGCGGTCCTTGACGTAACCCCATTGACTCTTGACCCGGCAGTTTGTAAGCCCGTTTTCGCTTAGAAATCTTAGGCGGTCCTTGACGTAAGCCCATTGACTCTTGACCCGGCAGTTTGTAAGCCCGCTTTTGCTTAGAAAGCTTAGGCAGTCCTTGTCGTAAGACCATTGACTCTTGACCCGGCAGTTTGTAAGCCCATTTTCGCTTAGAAATCTTAGGCGGTCCTTGACGTAAGCCCATTGACTCTTGACCCAGCAGTTTGTAAGCCCGTTTTCACTTAGAAATCTTAGGCGGTCCTTAATGTAAGCCCATTGACTCTTGACCCGGCAGTTTGTAAGTCCGTTTTTGCTTAGAAATCTTAGGCGGTCCAATGTGACATAAGCCCATTTGTTGTCATTGCTTTTATGTTAAAATGACCCGGCAGTTTGTAAGCCCATTTTCGCTTAGAAATCTTAGGCGGTCCTTGACGTAAGACCATTGACTCTTGATCCGGCAGTTTGTAAGCCTGTTTTCGCTTAGAATCTTAGGCGGTCCTTGACCTAAGCCCATTGACTCTTGACCCGGTAGTTTGTAAGCCTGTTTTTGCTTAGAAATCTTAGGCGGTCCTTGACGTAAGCCCATTGACTCTTGACACGGCAGTTTGTAAGCCCGTTTTTGCTTAGAAATCTTAGGCGGTCCTTGACGTAAGCCCATTGACTCTTGTCCCGGCAGTTTGTAAGCCCGTTTTCGCTTAGAAATCTTAGGCGATCCTTGATGTCAGCCAATTGACTCTTGACCCGGCAGTTTGTAAGCCCGTTTTCGCTTAGAAATCTTAGGCGGTCCTTGATGTAAGCCCATTAACTCTTGACCCGTTAGTTTGTAAGCCCGTTTTCGCTTAGAAATCTTAGGCGGTCCTTCACTTAAGCCCAAATACTCTTGACCCGACAGCTTGTAAGCCCGTTTTCGCTTAGAAATCTTAGGTGTGTAGATACCCCGGGAAACCACAACTTGGCTAGAGCGGTGAATTATCCTAGGATGTTTAATTATGTGTTAGAGTCGCCACCCACGTTTTTGAGGAACGTAAGAAAACCTAATATTTATGAGCCTATGTATGATTTACGAAAACAGAGATTCTAAGGATTAGGGGTGCGGGGGTTGGGTTACGAAATGGGAAGTACTTAAACACCCATTTCGCATGAGCAATGTCGGTCTTGTTTGTTCATAATTCACTTTAAATAGAGATGTGTTCTTCCTATTTGAATAATGATAAAAGAGGGGGTTTGAAAAGGGGTTTTATTGTTTAGAATGTAGGGAGATAACTCCTAGGCGATTTCAATGTAATGAAAGAGCCATTGGTGTCATGTCCCAAGTGGTTTTGGGTGATTGCACATTGATTAAAGAAGAAGAAGAAGAAGAAGAAGAAGAAGAAGGAGAAGAAGAATAATATTAAGACATAAAGTAGAAGAGAATTGTACCTATAGTAATCTTTAAGGACAACTTTTTGAGAAGGTGTAGAATACTTGTGAAAGAATGTGATGTCAAAGCTTAATGAAAGATTTTGGAATTCAAGGTTCAAGGTCCAAGGTCCCCTCCAATGATGGATTGAGGGGTTTATAGTAGTTAAAAATGTGTGTTTTTTTGGAGCCAAACGGAGTCTCCAAGAAATCTTTCCCGGGCAAAATCATGTATAATGAGCAAGGGAGAGATTCTTGGGAAGAATCTATAACTGACACACCCCAGAAGCGCGCGCATCCCACCTAGGCGGTGGAAGGCGCGCGCGTCTGGCCTCAAGGGGCGGAGGCGCGCGACTCTGAAAAGAAAATTTTGACAGAATGGACTAGAAAGTTAGAACTGTTATTCAGTTTAGTCCCTGGACTTAACAGAGCCCGTCTGGAACTTAACCAAAGTAACAGAAACTAACAGAAAACACTTAAAGAGGGAGAAACACAAAATCAAGTGTGCAATCAGGGTGAGCGGTCCAAGGAGGGGTGTCTACAGAGCCCCTCGGCGGAGTGGATTGCAAAGCAAACGCACCGATGAAAGAAAGACATCCGCCTAGGAAATCACTAAGAAAAAGAAAAGACTCGATAAAAGCAGGAATTTGAAATTGCAAGGGATAGAGGTGTGCTCCCTGTATGAGCAGCTTGGTTAATAATAAAAGGTTCGGTGGTATAAAACGGCCCACCATGGCCGACAGCGGGACCTGGGGGTCGGTTTGCTGGAAGCAGAGACCTGTTTGCTGGTGGCAAGATCCGTTTGCTTGAATGAGGGACCCAGAGGACCGTCTGCTTGAATGCAAGACCCGGAGAACCGTTTGCTTGAATAGCGGGTACCGAGGGACCGTCTGCTTGAGTGCGGGACCCAGGAGACCGTTTGCTTGAATGAGGGACCCAGAGGACCGTCTGCTTGAATGCGGGACCCGGAGGACCGTTTGCTCGAATAGTGGGTACCGAGGGACCGTTTCTTTAGTGCGGGATCCAGAGGACCATCTGTTTGAATGACGGGTACCGAGGGAACCGTTTGCTTGAATGTGGGACCCAGAGGATCGTCTGCTTGAATGGCAGGGTACCGAGGGACCGTCTGCTTGAGTGGCGGGTACCGAGGGACCGTCTGCTTGAATGCGGGACCCAGAGGACCGTCTGTTTGAATGGCGGGTACCGAGAGACCGTCTTCTTGAATGCGGGACCCAGAGGACCGTCTGCTTGAATGGCGGGTACTGAGGGAACCGTTTGCTTTAATACGGGACCTAAGGACCGTATGCTTGAATGGCGGGTACCGAGGGACTGTCTGCTTAAGTGGCGGGTACCGAGGGACCGTCTGCTTGAGTGCGGGACCCAGAGGACCGTTTGCTTGAATGAGAGACCCAGAGGACCGCCTGCTTGAATGCGGGACTCGGAGGACCGTTTGCTCGAATGGATGTAGAATTTTCTTGATGAGGAGGTGGTGATTTTGTGACTCACCCAGGACCACGTCATTGCCGCGAGTCGCATTTTGATGTTGACTGTTTGACTTTGACTTTTAGTGGGGTGCGGGCAGAGCTGACTGCGGAGTGCTTTCTCCTGGGGATGAATTGTAAAAACTGATTTTTGAGAATTAAAGAAGGACACCCTAACTTTCTTTTTTTTTTTTTTTTTTTAGTGAGAATTCCTGTCCTACTTTCAATTTTAGACATGCCTTAAGGGCTGACCAAATCAACGTGTGCCCAACTGGGTGCTCAAGGATGGAGATGTTTGAGTATTGCCTTGCTGTTGGGATTTTGAACTTGTTGCAGGTTGAAGGCATTTTGAAGTGCCTGGGTTGCCTTTTGAACTGACAAGGACCGTTTCTGAAGCACTTCTGACCTGGGACGCGGGCGATTCATCTATTGGCGATGTGATGCGCGTGCCGCTCATACCGGTGTCAGGGGGCGCGCTCCTCTGGAAGGCGAAATTTGGGGCCTGACATTTGCTGGCCAATAGATCCCTCAACAGCTATAATATCAGCTTCTGGTCGGCAATTTGATTCTAACAGCTCTCTTTTTCCATTTTTTGAACAACATTTCATTGCTCAATTTTGCTTGTAATCTTCTTTCCCATGGCCTCTAACCTTTTTAGTCTTGATGCCGAGGTTGCTAGTAATTACGAGAAGGATTTTTCGACCTTCATGTATTCTTTCAAGACTCATCCCAAAAATGCTTTTATCAAAGATTTCGGGTTTCGAATTCTTTTTACTTTGCGGACATTGAAGCCGCATTGGGATTTGTTGAAGGCCAGCTGCAGCCTTTTGGGATTGTGATAGCCATACTTTCAACTTTTCGGCTAATGAAATGGTGCCAACTGTCAATGACTTCGGGGCCATCCTTGGCAGCGTTTGTCCTGTAGGATTGCCGTCCCTAAATATCACCGCGGTGCTGTTGATTCTTGGGTTGACCTTTTGAATCTCCCTGTTGGAGAGGTGAAGAAGATGTTGCACGGGACCGTTGTTGACATAACTGAGCTTCCAATGTTTTTCAGCTTGCATTCGGAAGATGTCGCAGTTCAGTCTTTTAAGAGAAATGCCTTGGCTGTCTGTCTTTTCAGCGAGGTTCTATTTGTCACTCCTCTGGGTACTGCGGATGCGCAGTTGGCTGAGATTGTGTTGCAGGTGAAGGAGCAAACAATTCAGTATAATCCCTCTCATAGTGGGGGAAACTTTGCATGGTCTGGACGAATTGCATCGTACGGCGGGATGCGACGGGGAAGCCCCTTGCTTTTGACCATATGGATTCGAGAGCATTTCAGGCTTTATGCGTCGGATGGTGACCTTTCTCCTTTTGTTGTTCATAGAAGACGACTGTTGATTCGAAACCTGACCAAAGAGGGTTGGAGGATATTCTTTGCTTCTCGTCCTACAGCTGACATTGAGTGGTGCCCTTCTTCTTGGGGTCTTCGCCCTTTTGTGGAATGGACCTTCGGTTTTTAGCATGTGGTTTTACCCGGGTTGAGAGATTCTTCGTTTTACCAACCAGAACGGGTTCTGAGGCAGTTTTACTGTCAACAAATAATTCCTTTTTCGAGGAACGGGATGCTTCGTCCAGTTTCTTACTTAATCAACTACATCTTACATAGGTGACCTTTACAAGAACAAGAGATTACCTAGATGTGCTTCCTTTGCTTCCAAGGGAAGACTTTTTTGTTGCTTTTCTTAAGGTGTTTGCCTTGTGATTGAGAGAGTGTTTGAGTGGGTTGTTTTTGCTTGTGTTTGGTGTGTGTTTAGGGTGGTGTTATGGTGGTGATATGGTGGTGTTTGGACTGAGATTTGAGGGTGTTGTGGATGTTTGAGAGAGAGAGCAAAAGGGCTGAATGTGTGTGTAGCTAATGTGTGAGTTGTGTGTTGCTCCTTTGGTAAGAATGGATGAGGGAGGTGGTGATATGGAGGAGGGAGGTTGTCAAATGACCTTAGGTCACCCTTGCTAGGCTTAGGAGCCATTTTAGGGGTCATCTACCTGGGTAGGAGCAGCTGGGAAGGGATTAAAGTTGATTTTAGTGAGCAAGTTGCTGGAAGAACAAAATCTGATCTGAACCTCCCAAAGTAGCCATACGGCTAGATTCAACAGTCCCATTTTCCCAAAGTCCCACGTGTCGCGCTCTGATTGGTCCCTTCCTTATTAAGTTGCCAAACCAACTTGGGCCACTTGTCTGACCATGGATGGCTCCCATTACTCTTTGTTTGACTTTTTTAGATGTGAATGATCAAAATTTTGGCTCCGGTATTGGTTCCGCAACAGTCCAAGTTTTGTCCGTGTGCACGCACAACGGTGCCCCGGTTGTCCGCGGTCCCAACATGAAAGTTGCTTAAAATAATCTTGTGGTCACGTCCGTCTATCTGAAATATGTTTATAATCAAGGGATGACAATAATATATTTTTAATGCACAGAATGGACGGTAACGAGCAGTTCTAAGGGTGCGGGCCCCACTTCGGGTCCCCGCAGCTCAAAAATTGAAGTACATGCTTGTTTACTCGTTTTTTCGCTCTGATCATGAATTTGAAGTCCTCTCATCCATACGATTCACCGATAAGTCTCACGTTACTCCCGCATAGCCAAATCGAGGGATCTAGGTCAATTTTAGGGTTTAGACCGATTAAAAAGGTTTGATGAGAGGTGCGAGATCGGGGTATCTACAGAGCCCCTCGTCGAATCTCCTTGTAATGTAAAGGGGATTCTACGATTCACTAAGAGACACACGATCTCGTCTAGGGTGTAACGGCTGGGTCCAAGGTAGGACTTCCTACGTATCTCTTTCGAGAATCAAGCCTCCGTAGTTCTAACTAAAACAAGCAATCAAACAAAGACAAACAATGGTCGGTACCGAATTCCCAGTTTACCTACGTATCTCTTTCGAGAATTAGACCAAACGTAGTTCAGGTTTATTGAAATTTAAAATTGCATGGGGTTGCATTGAGATGCGTTGTCTCTTTGCTGGGGAGGAAATTGACATGAGAAAACATTTATGAGAACGGGCGACTGAGTTCAACGGGGTGAACTGCCTACGTATCCCTCCATGGGAATCAAGTGAAAACGTAGTTTGGGGGTGGTACAACTCGGGCAGGCGAGAAGACCAAGGTGGAGCAACACTACTCGCGGATTGACGCAAGGTACAATCGGAGCAGGGGGTACATCTCAGAATCCGGGAGATGACCTAATTCAACATCAAAATGAGTCGCATCTGACTTTGGGGATTGGTATTTGACCAACAACTTGTAAAAACGGGCGACTGAGTTCACCGGGGTGAACTGCCTACGTATCCCTCCATGGGAATCAAGTCGAGTCGTAGTTCTGGCTCGAACCAACTCAATCAATCAAGAGAAGGCTTAAGATCAACATTACTCAAGGATTGACGGAAGGTAGAATCCGAGTGGAGGTACATCTCAAAATCTGGGAAATGACCTAATTTCAACATCAAGACGAGTCGCATCTGACTCTTTGGGGAAATACACCTCGAAATCTAGTAGGTGACCTAATTCAACATCAAGTCGAGTCGCATCTAACTCTGGGGAAGGAACAACATAATTTTGATGGCGAGATCTAAATTTTCTCAAGCCAAAATTGATTTTGAGAGCTTTAAGAGGCGTCTCAGCCAAGAATGATTTTGAGAATGATAACTTTGAGAGGCGTCACGGCCGAAAATGATTTTGAGAGCTTTAAGAGGCGTCTCGGCCTAAAGTGATTTTGAGAGTTTTAAGAGGTGTTTGGCCTAAAATGATTTTGATAATGAGAACTTCAAGACTACTATCATGAAGATAATTTCAAGGATACGCTGCATGCTGAGCTGTGTCCCGGTACTTCGGCTTTCGCTTTGCTGTGTGATGAGATTTTTGTGCTTTGTTAAGCACCGAACCATCGCTTCGCGTGGCCTCTTGGCATTGTATTGAGTGCTGCAACTTCATTTTGGATTCCCGTTCACCCTAAAAAGGTTTTTTTGATTGTTTAACAGTCAAGCTTCTCCGCTTCTAGAGTTGCTGAAACATTACTTTGCGTGGTCCGTCGGCACCATTTTAAGTGCTGCAACCTCATTCTGGATCCCTGTTTACCTTAAAAGGGTTTCTGATTCTTTCACAATCAAGCTACTCTGCTTTTGGAGTCGCTGCGACTCTTGGCAATTGATACCGGGTTGGAATCATTCAATTTTGACTGAAGTCTCACGTATATCAGGAAAAATGATACGATCAACATTGTCTGTTGTGACCTGCAAGTTAGCTCTTTGGTTTTGCCATTGTTGTGGGATTTTGATCGCTTGCAATGAGCAACCTCTTTGTGAAACCAAGATGTGATTCGCTGTGTGGTTCCAACTTCGTACCTGCATAAGATTTTTTGCAAGTATGTGGTCGTGCCTGAAAATTTAGGCTGCCTACGCATCTCTTTCGAGAATCAGACCAACGTAGTTCGACTTTATCAACTCGAACTGATTATTTTTCAACTTCGTGCCTGCATAAGATTTTTTGTAAGTATGTGGTCGTGCCTGAAAATTCAAGCTGCCTACGTATCTCTTTCGAGAATCAGACCAACATAGTTCGAATTTGGCATCTCGACCAGATTTTCTTCAAAAGGTCATTAGGAAATTTCATTCCCTACGTAGAAACATGAGCGTCGACTTCGTCGAGGATCCTTCTTGTGAGGACCATGATGTGGCAAAATGGATGATGTGTACCTGCAAGAGATTTTCAGAGCAAGCAACATATATCTTGATATTGATAGGACCCTATTGTGAGGACCATGATGCGGCAGGGTGGATGAC
>JAOWBW010003051.1:0-42697 GCA_026119855.1 Campanula takesimana
TCTTAAAGTCAAAAAAAAAAATGGAACGGAGGGATTACATATAAATAAAAGGGCAAATTGGCAGATTGGTGACCTGAGTTTGTTTCATGTTTGCAATCCCCAACCCGAGATTTTAATTGTTGCAATTAGGCACCTAAGTTTGTCAATTTGTGGCAATGTGGTGAATAAACTAACTTTTGTTAATTTTTTAACGAACCTAAGCACATGTGCCTCGCAACATGACTTTTGAGAAGGACAATATTGTCAATTCGTGATGGCTGAGCAAGGCAGTGTTTTACTGAGGGGGTCAACTTGCAAGTTTTTGAAAATAAAAAGAAGAATAAAAAAAAATGGAACGAGGGAGGATTACATATAAATAAAATGAAAAGATAAAAAACGTGTGTGAGACGGCCTCACACGTGAGACGGATCTTGATGAGAGGGTAAATGGTTTGCCCCCTTATGAGCGGGATGGATAACTCATTTCCTCTCTCAACAAGATCCGTCTCACCGTATGAGACCGCCTCACACAACTCTTCCTCAAATGAAAAAAGTTATAGGTATCATGTGGGATCAGGCTATATCCTCACCACATGGGCTACAAAAAGGGGGTCAATGGCTAGATCATTTGCACATGATTAGCTATGAATATTAAGCAATAATTAAGCTTATTTTTGGCTTACTAAATTCAAACTAGTTAACCTATACAATGAACCAGATCATGGTCTTCCAATACTTGCATTTGTTTTTGACAAAAATGTGTAGAAAACATGTTAAGATCTGTAGGTCAAATCACTTGTTTCTTGTTCACCAACATCTACATGTGCCCTTTCTGTGTGTGATATATATCCCCATAATTAAATTTAAAGGGTGATTTAAAATGATGAAAATATATTTGATGGGGCAAATAGTCTTAGCTAAATAGTCTATTACACTGAACAATCAAATTACTTAGAGTCTTAGACGGTGAGATTTAAATGCCTTTAAATAAAAGTTTGCCAAAAGTAAATTTAAAATCTTGAATAGAGTTCGGTCATCAATTCAATTACTATGTAATCAGACTGCGTAATTTTGATGATAAAGTGAAAATACAAACAAAAAATTCTTAGGTCTTGCCTACACAACATTCCATTTTGCCCTATATATAATCCATCTTAATCATCAAGTACCATGATCAATATATATTTCAACACCTTATTTGTTTTTTAGCTTTTCAAAGGAAATCCCTTATATTTTTGTTTGGCAACAAAGTATCTCATCACAAATCACAAGAAAGAAAATTTAAAAATCTTAAAAATATATCAATCCATCAGATTATACCCAAGTATAGTCGTGGAACTAGGATTTCATCATACTGAAATGACGGATTTCATTAGTTAAACTTCTATCATAATAAAAAAAAATAAAAAAATCTAATGTATGCCAGCTATTTACTTCTTTACTTGCAACAATTTTTTTCAAAAATTATACCCCTCACACTAAGTTTAAGATTTTGTTAAAAAATCATAGACGTCTAATATGAAATGCATACATGTGATATAAAATCATATCAAGAAAATGAGATAGAAAAAATAACTTCAATGGAAAAAAAAAAAGCAAATTATAAAAACATACCTTCTTCAAATTATGAGCCATATGTTTAGCACTAAATGTCTCCAAACTATCATAAGTTTGCCTAGCACACCGGAATGCATGGACCTGCATGAACCGGGCATGTCCGTCACCATAACCTTAACCTGCAGCAACGCCGCCACCGACGCCACGTTCATCTCCACCCTCCCTACCGCCGACTTCCTCCCCTCCGTCCCCGACATTGATTTCCGTGCCTCTTCATAAAAGGGTACTGATATTTTTCTTGCTTCTCCCACATTAGAAACTGATTTTCTCCCTTCTTGATACATGGGAACTAATTTTCTCGCTTCTCCACATTAGAAACGATTTTCTTGATTCTTCATATATGGGTACGGATAATTTTCTTGCTTCAATTACATTAGAAACTGATTTTCTTCCTTGTTCATATGTGGGAACTATTTTTCTCGATTCTTCCACAATAGAAAACTGATTTTCTTGATTCTTCAATGATCGAAACGACTTTCTTGCATCTTCAATCAACGCCCCTCGACTTTGCTCGTTTTCGCGATATGTTTTTGATCTTCTTAACACTCCACCCCAACTCTTTGAAAGGCCGCCGGATTTTTTTATCGGTGGCCGACGGTTGATTTGATCCGGTGTCTAGTTTGTATACATACATTACTCCTTTTCTTGATGATTTTTCATGAATTGGGGTTGACATTTCTTTTAAGGGTAAATATTAATGATGATGGTTTTTTTCCCCCTAGTTTTTGTGTGAGGTTTATATAAAGTTGTGAAGGGTTGGAAATTGAGGTGGCTAAAATGAGAAGATGACAATGGAATAATGTTGATTAGGATGTGGTTAAAGATATGATTAAAAGAAGCAAACCATGTGTTAATGCTAGAGGTGTGAGGATAAATAAGTTGTGGTAATGCTTGGGAGAGATTTGATGTATTTTGTTTTCTTTCTTTTTCTTTCATTTATTATTTTATGGGTCTTGTGATTGGTGGTTTAGAGCATATTTTTTGTCCAATGGGTTGGTTCCTAGATGGCCAGCACCACATACATGGACCCCACTCCTACTTCTCCTCTCCCTTCTTAACTACTGAGATGCAAATAAATCGAGCTAATTTTTTATATCAAAATTAGAAATTTAAATGATGAATAATACTAGGGGCACAAAAAAGTCACAAAATTTTGCTCACAAAATCCTAGGTGTAATGATTTAATTGGTGTTTTTAATTAGAGTGTGGCGGGCCCATTATCGATGCAACCAATAAATAAAATATCGTCACCTCATGTTGTGAACTTATTTTGTGCCCCTAGCATTGCTCTTAAATGATTATCTTTATTTTTTTTACAAAATTACCTACTTATCTCATTAAGAAAGTCAGCTCACCACAACCTAGGGGTGTAAGTGGTTTGGTTCAAACCGCGGTTTGAGACCGAACCAAACCAAACCATGCGGTTGGTTTGGTTTTCAAGTACCAATGGTTCGGTTCAGTCTCAAATATTAGCAAACCACATGTTCGATTTGGTTTGTGGTTTGACCTTTTCAGACCAAACCGAACCGCGGTTTGAATCCGCGAGACCGAACCGCCAAACCAAACCACATTACATAAACTAATCATAACCCAGTTTCACATCATATTTAATATTTTTGTATATTTATTAAAATTTAATTATTATTAGATCATTACATAGACTAATCCTAACTCTCATTTTGTATTTTAATTAATATTAATTTCATCTTTCGTTATCTTCATTGCAATTTGCGATACATAAAATTACCGATTTCTCTCCACGATCTATATTATAGTGTTTTTTTTCCTTCGGTCTCTCTCTTCGTCTAGTCTCTCTTGTCATCCGACTTTCCTCTTTAAGATCCACATCTTTCGCACTTCCTCCGTGATCACGGAAAATTAAAACAAATGCAATAATGAGTTACGGTTTGAATCGTAATTTGAACCGTAGTCTAAACTATGGTTTGAACCGCGGTTTGAACCACGTAATTAAACCGCGGTTTGAACCAAACCGAACCAAACCATAGCGGTTTGGTTTGGCTTGGTTCGGTTGTAATTTTTCATGGTTGATTCGGCTTGGATTTTCACAAACCGATGACTAGTGCACTAGTACAGATTGAGTCTTAGGAAACACACCTTAGATAGCGCTTTTTAAAAGCGCTATCTAAGTAGTACCCTTAGATAGCGCATAACCTGCATTGAATTACCTGATCAAGCCGGATGAATAAAAAAAATAAAAAAAAATAGCTTCTATAGCGCATATAAAATAAACGCTATTGTAGGCATTACCTAAGATAGCGCTTTACAAAGCGCTATCTTACTAAGTGATTCATTAGCTTTTTTTTTTTCTTCAGGTTTGACTTTTTTTTTTGATTTATTGACCGAGTAAAGCGCTATGTAAGGGCTTTGAGGGAATTAAACCCAAAAACATACTGCTCGCTCTGTTGTGCGTATTCCCTCCTTGCGAAATCGACAATCCAGAAAATCGACGACCGCCCTTCCCTTCCCTCCCCAGCCAGCGCAACCGCCAACACCACCACACACCGACGACAGCACAAAATTCGCCACCAACTACTACAATCGCCGCAGCAGCAGCAAAACAAAACCAAAAATCACAAACTAGACCCCTTCCTCCAAACCCTAGCCCCTATTTCCTCCAAATGCCGTGAACAAAGCTCACCGCCGCGACCTTCGTCGATTTCATTCTCCAGGTATGTCATAAAGTCTCCCTATTATGGTTTTTATAAATTTATTAAGGTAATTTTAACTATGTTTGTCTTTTATTTTATCTTGCACTCTAATTTTGTTGTTTCTCTATACTGCTTTAATTGGCGTTTCACCCAATTGAATTTTCGATATTTTGTTCTCAATTGAATCAATTTTCGCTTTTGAAGTTGATGTTTTTGCATTGCTGCCTGTAATTGTTTGTCTTTGTTAAGCGCCTGGAAGGTGTTGTTTTTTCGTATGTTAATTTTTTTGTGCTACTCTGCTGTTCAAAATTGAGCTGGGTTTCATCCTAAAGAATGGGTTTAAGAAGCTGTAATTGAAATCTTAGCAATTTCTCTTTTCTATTTGTTGTCTGAAAAATAGCTGCTCAACTTATTGTCAGCCTTTTATCTATTAGTTTCTGGTCTCTTCAATATATATTATAAATGCATCTACATTGCTATGTTGTTGGTAGCTCAACTTTTTATTGTTGTTTTACAAAGTTCAGAAATTACATATGATAATGGATGTTCTGATAGGTGTCTGTGTTATAAATTACATTTTTGTATATCCAAAAGGTTAAGATGCAAGTAAAATTGAAATTATAATACTGATGTCTTTGAAATTTGGCCTGCCTTTATTCAAGAGTGATGTTGACAATGTCTCTACTTCATTTTTGAGTGTGGGACATTGTACTTAAGTACGCAAGATTGTTAGATAGAAAGAGGATACCTCAAAGAGGAATTCTATGTCAATCATCGCTATATAAGCCCTAATTCATATACCCTATAACTTCCTCTCAATTGATTTTGTTTTAGAACTGCCAGTCAAACCTTAATTGGAATTGTGAATTTAGGGATTTTATATGCAAAATTGTATGTGATTATATATAATTAGGTGGGGGCCTTGGTGTGTGTGTGTGGGGGGGGGGTGTTGGTACATGAATTAATATGTTTTTGTTTGACCTAAAGAAGGTAATGAAGGTATTACTTTATAGATTATTAACCCATTAGACAAAGACTTTTTAGCTCCAGCTTCGTTTTTTTCTACTGTACTTTGTTAGCCAGAAATTATTTGAGGTCAATGTTACATGATAATTTGTAACTACAGTATCATAAAGGTGTTGTCATTAACTCTTGATTGCTTGCCTAAGCTTTGATCTCTTCTAGTTTATCTCTGGCCTTTACAATTAATTGCCTTTCTCTTGCAGGAATCCATTATATTTGTTGTTATCTTTGTTGGTTTTCTTCTTGGGAGAGCCTATGGGTGCAACTAGACATTTCGGGTGAATTTTACTAAGCCTTTTATGGAAGCAACTCAATCACCTTGGGTAAAAAAGCTTAATTATGATCTCTATACCCCCCCCCCCCCCTATTGACTTAAAATTGATTTAATTTTTTTTATGATGTTTATGATCTTTATACTTGGGGTAAAAAAACTGAATTAGTATTGTCTTTGTTATTTCCTTTTTGTACCTTGATTTCATAAGACCAACAACCTTCATCAGTAGATTGATTTCAAACTGATCACTTTGTATATTTACATGTTGAAGCCCACACAAGATCCAGGGGATTGGCGCTGGTATTATTCCTGATGTTTTGGACGTTACATTATTATAAGTTTGGATTTAATGGTTTTGAACCTTAATTTGGAAATGGACTAACTTTTCGGGACAATCAAAAAGGGGAAATGAGACTATCATTTTGGGACGGAAGGAGTACATCCTATCCGTCTTACTATCCTAGACTTTTATTATTTCAGTACGTTTGTTTGTAGGTAGGTATTTCATCTGGAGCAGCTTCAGCTGCTGTGATAAAAATAGCAGAGGCCAGAAAATGCTAGGAAGCTCATCAGTGTAAGTTGATCTGCACAACTTGAGTATCATAATTGTTGTATTTTTGTGCAATCTATTTTTTACATTTGCAATGGAAATACACTAGTTTTTATTTCGATGTCTTTTTAAAATTTATGCAAATGTTATTTTCCCAAACTTGTGAGAGCGTACTTGTCAACTGTATTATTTGATTCAGTAAGGCAAGAAGCGGAGGAACATGCAGAGTTCAGTGTTACACGGTCTCAAGAACGAATCTTTTCTTCTTCTTTGTCCTTCAGGTAATGCTTTGTTGGAACTTCCTTTTTTTTTATATAATTATCTTGAATCCTTCTTTTTTTATTATTATTATCTTGAATCTGGACCAACACAAACTCAGCATAACCCCATTATTGATCAACCTATGGACCAAATAACTGATTCTATCCGCATGTAACAGTTTTTACCTTCTTGTTAATAAATTCACTATAACCTTAGTAACAATGTCGAGTAAGTTAATACTCCGTATAAAGCACTGGACTTGATGTTTACAGGCACCTGAAGATGCATTTTGACACACCGGGATCAGCTCAAACTGAATCCCTCAACCAGCTTGCATTGGGAATGAATAGAAACGAGTTGCCCGTCTCTTTTATCAGACTTGTGGTATCGTATCTATCTTCACTTTCCCACTTTCATTTTTCCAAAGTTTCCAACTACTTTATAGTAACAACAATCATAATTTCCGTCAGAACTGATAAAATCAGCATTTATTTACCTGTATACTCTCTCCGTCCCGGAGTAAGAGTCCCACCCCCAATTTCCACGCTTATTCAATGTCGAGTAGTTAATACTCCGTATAAAGCACTGGACTTGATGTTTACAGGCACCTGAAGATGCATTTTGACACACCGGGATCAGCTCAAACTGAATCCCTCAACCAGCTTGCATTGGGAATGAATAGGAACGAGCTGCCGTCTCTTTTATCAGACTTGTGGTATCGTATCTATCTTCACTTCCCCCCACTTTCCATTTTTCCGAAGTTCCAACTACTTTAATAGTAACAACAATCATAATTTCCGTTAAGAACTGATATAAATCAGCATTTATTTACCTGTATACTCTCTCCGTCCCTGAGTAAGAGTCTCACCCCCAATTTGCACGCTTATTAATAAATATTAGATATGATGTAAATGTTGTGAGTGTAAAAGTAAAGTATGAGAGAGAATGAGTGGGAGAGAATAGTGAATTAATTGGTGTTATGAGTATAAAAGTAAAATATGAGAGAGAATGATGGGTGGGTGAATAGTAAAGATTATTTGCCATTTTAGGAATGGGACTCTTACTCTGGACGGACTAAAAAGGAAAATGAGACTCTTACTCTGGGACGGAGGGAGTACAAAGTATGATGTCAAGTTATTTTCCCAATTGATCTATACAATAAAATATCTCTATGGGCTCTGAATTAACATATTTCTGTAGGGTTCTTTACCTGATGGGACTGTAATTGCAGTGAAGCAGTTGATCAAATGAAGGTGCTAACTTGTTGCTGATTGTTTGTGTTATTTGGTGTATCTAGCGTTTGATTTGGCTGCAGAATTTTTTAGTAACAATGCAAGCACAAAAAGAGTTGCCTCTAGACATGCAGTGCAAGGACAAAAGTTTCTACCTAGTTCAAGGATATCAATCAAATGATGGCTGCTCTTTCTCTACAAAGTCAGTATTGTTGGCCAGAGTTTGATATTTGGCCACTTGATTTTGGCATTGTTCATATGGTATGGTATGTCAAAGCGTATGTATGTCAAAGTGGAGTCTTCTTGAAATCCAATTTCTTAAGGAGAAGATGGCAGGAAGTAGTAGAAAATAGGTACTAGTATTACAAAGAATTTTAGGTCTGGCTATGCTGATTGTAAGATTAACTATATTATCGATGATCGAGAACAAAAATCGTTAACTCCTGTGGATGATGGTAAGAAATTATTGGTTGTGTGTGTAATGAAAGGTGATTGTTATTGTTGAATGAAATGTTTGTTAGTTAATATTAATTTTTATTTATTCAATTTCAAGGTTATAATTATATAAAAACAGGTGCAGCATGGACAAAATATGATTTAAAAAAAAATAGCCTTAGATAGCGTTTTTTATGCGCTATCTAAGTTAGCTGGCATCTACAAAAAAAAACACTTAGATAGCGCATAAAAGGCTATGCAAGTTGATTTCTGAAAAACGCTATGTTAGATCATTCGCTTAGACAGCGCATAAAAAGCGCTATGCAAGCTTACATAGCGTCGCTTGTATAGCGCTTTTATGCGCTATGTAAGGCCTAAAAAAAACGCTATGCAAGCCTAAATCTGTACTAGTGGTGGTTTGGTCCGTAAATACCCCCAACCGAACCATTTACACCCCTACCACAACCAATTAATTTGGTAACATACAATACATCCAACTAGACAATCATTTGCATTATTTCTTTGTTTGAAAATGAATCAAGAGTCATGTAATATCCTAGTGCATATCAGTCTCAAATATTAATCATCAGATCTAGTTTTGATAATACAGTAGTCTTTTTGCCGACAGAGAAAAATTTGGGGAAAACTAGTTCCTCCATAAGTTATAAAATGTCATGTTTTATAGGGTTTAAGGTTTAGGGTTTCATGTTTAGGGTTTAAGGGTTAAAAACAAGACTTTTTATAAAATGTCATGTTTTATAGGGTTTAAGGTTTGAGAAAATTTTGGGGGAAACTAGTTTCTCCATAAATTATAAAAAGTCATGTTTTTATATGGGTTAATGTTTAGGGTTTTAGGTTATGGTTTAGGGTTTAAGCCTTTTAGGGTTTAAGAAAGGTTAAAAAAACAGGACTTTTTATAACTTAGGGAGGAACTAGTTTCCTCCAAAACCAACTCTTAAGGTTTAGGGTTTCATGTTTAGGGTTTAAGGGTTAAAAACAAGATTTTTTATAACTTATGAAAAAACTAGTTTCCCCCAAAAACACACTCTTAGCCAACTCGCACTCACCAACAATGAGCTTACCGATTTGTGAAAAAGTAATCTGAACTCTTAAAAGTTGAAAACACAAAAACACCAAACAGTTTCAGATTGCACTCACACTCACTCTATTTCCATTGGAAAATAAAACAAAAAACAATGCTGTCATCATTATCTCTGTCACAAACGAAAGAAAAGATGTAGACAAGTAGAAAAATTAAGCTTCACAAACGGAACCATCAAGTATGGACTGGTCTGGTCACATTATTATTGAATGTACTGATACACATTCTTCCAATTTAATGTGCACGCTGCAATTATGCAATTATACGTTACTATCACTATCTTTATCTTACAAGGTCACCATCAAACTCAAAATCGATTTATATAGTATTAAATATTCTTTGCAATATACTACTAAATAAACTCTACTCCCATTTCAAATTGTAAAAGTTGCCAAAAAGTGTCCCAATTAAAATTACAAAATCTAAAAATGACAAGTTTTAACCCACTTTCACACTCACATCCACTAACCCACTAACTATTCTCTACCCCATTTTCTCTCTCCCACTCAACTATCAACACTCACAACACATCACCTTTTTCACTTTTTTCCTTAATCCCCGTACCAACCTAGTATTTGCAATTTGAAACGGGACGGAGGGAGTATACTTCTATTAATTTCACTCCTTTTTTATTACTGTAATCTTATTAAACCTACCTAATTGTAACAATAATATACACCTATGGGAAGTTGACTTTTATAGGTTTTTACATGCTATGTAATGTTCACTTTTGGAGTAATAATTATATATGGGGGTCCACCTAGAGCTTAGTGTTCAACATGTGAAATTTTCCTCTTCACGAGGCATAGCCACAGGAAGTGAAAAAATGAAAATAACAAAAAAAAAAAATGGAGTTGATTTAAATTTAACAATTAGAATTATAAAAGTGAGATTAAAGTTGGGTCTACTATGACATTAAGGCACATATATCTTCTAGGAGGAGGAGGAAAGGCTAAGGCCCCGTTTGGAAATTTAGCAAACAAATAAAAAGTCTTCTTTCACTATCCGTGGACTCATATTGGACAAACAAACAGGTCGTTACTTTCATTTGGACTCTGGTTAAAACAGGTTTGGGCTGCATAATTATAGCGACCAATTATGAAATTCCTCATTCCACAAAACATACTACTATTACATCAGTCAAGAAAAGGGTTAATGGCAATTTAGACCATAATGTGATATACCATCCTTCCAATTGAATTGTAAAGTTTTTTTTTTTTTTTTTTTGTCAAATCAGACTTTGATGTGAAAAATACTCGTCAGAAGGCATTTTTGACGGAATTCGTTAAACCCAGTTAAAAAGCATGTGCAATCCACATAACCAACAAACAAAATTGGTAGTTTGAAGTTGAAATTTCTTTTAAGGGGTTTAATGAAAATTCTAAACTTAATAATAAGATGAAAATTAAAATAATTATTAAAATATTAAATAAAAAGGTTTTTAAAATAAATGACCTTAATATAATTCTCATACCCTTTGTTGCAGTGGAGTAACGACATATTAAAAAAAAAAAAAAAAAAAGCAACAGTTCCATATCTGCGGTACTAATTACTACTAGATCCAACTTCCAACTGTCCATTGCACATAATAATAATAAATCAATAACTTTTTGGCCCCTATCCAAAAGCCACAAATAAATTTTCCATGACAAATCTTATGCACTCCAAAATAAATGTGGGACAGTTTGAGTGAGAGAGACAATTAGTGGAGCATTGTAATGAATGTGTGATATTGGAGTTTAGTATTCTTCTGAAAAGTGGGGTTTTCTTCCTTGTTACAAGGGCTATTGTGAGCTAGATTACCAGCATTATACTGTTCATTTGGGGTATTGTTTTGTACTCCCTCTCTGTCCTTAAATGAGTGTCCAAATTCCATTTTAAGGGACACTGAAAATCTCAACTTTTAGAACAATTTGGTAACAACGATTCATATATAATCTTGTAATCTCCTTTCCAAACCCTTAGTTTTGCACGTATAAAGAAACCGGTGAAAAAAATTTCGAAAAAAAACGTTTAGGGAGAAAGTTGTGTTTAAAAAAGACACTCATTTAGGGACAAAGATTTCTTAAAAATGGACACTCATTTAAGGACAGAGGGAGTATCAAAATTATGGTCCACAGCAATCGCTATAACCTATCCATCAAAGTCTTATGCTACCACCAACAAGCGTTTAAATCACTTCGTACGGGGTGTTTTAGTTTTACCAGAAATTTTGGGTTTGATCCCAGAGACTGCAGAAGCGTTAAAATTAGTCGGTACTCAATGTGATATTTGAATACTGATGGCTCAGACGACAAAAACAAGTCCATGCTCGCCTAAAGACCAATTTCAAGTCTTGAATTTTCCAAAATTGTAAAATTTTACACCAGTTGTAGCGTAAAATGACCCCACCCAAACCCTTCCCAGTGGAAATGAAGACTCATAATAACATAAATCAAGATTATGCATGTGATAATTTTGTGATCAGGTGACGAAAATGCCCCTAAGTAAATATCTTGTCTTTATTTTTTAAGGAAGAAAATAAAAATTAAATTAAAATTAAGATATGAGCCGGCACTTTTTGGTCAAATGGGCCTTGCCAGTAATAGAACCGGGCCTAGTCCCCCCAAACCTGATCATCTCAGGCCAGGCTAGCCCGGTTGGACATATCCAAATAAAGCCCACGTCAATAAATCCTGCAAATGGGCTAAATACCACAACGAAAAAGAATTCAATCAAGAAGATAAATCAACAATTTATCTTTTTTTTTTTAAAAAAAAAAAAAAAAAAAAAAAAAAAACATTTTTAGACTTCAAACATTACACACACATGCAATTTGCAACACACAGTGAAACATATGAGCAATTCCTAGCATTTGAGAAAGTGAACCTTTGAAATCTCTTATGCTCATTGTTGAATACAGAATATAGTTATTGTTCAACTAATACAAGCGCGAGGTTGGATAGCTTTTATTACGTAATAATAGTGGCACTACGCGTAAACTGTCGCAATTGCATATCTCAATCATTGACCCATCTGGGTCGTGGAAGAACACTTGATGTACATAAACTCCGTCTTCTTCAAACTTACCCTTCACGTACACTATGCCCATTTCTCTTAGTCTTTTTTCCACGTTTTTCATATCTTCACACTGCCACCAGCGACACAATGTATCAAGTACGAAGTACTACTATTTAACTCTCAAATTCTAACTATTAGAGACACAACGTATCAAAAAAAAAAAAAAAACGAGATCTAGCTAGAGAGAGTACTTGAAAAGAAATGTGATGGTCCTTGGGATTGATTTGTGTAATCTTGACCATGTTTTGAGGGTCTTCCGATTGCAAAAGATGAATACCAATCCATAGTTGAATAACCTGCATAATGTACTTAAATTGATAGATACAAATTGAAGTGGTAACATGAAATTAAACAAGTCCACAAATCAAAAATTCAAATGTTATTTACCAAGCTCCATCAAAGCAAGGGAACTAGGTCTTCTAATGGGTAAGAATCCAAGTACATTTTGGTAAAACTCAAGAGTTTTCGTAATCGATCTGCAAACTAGAGATATGTGATTCAAATTCTTCAGCCGCAACGCACCTTCCATCTCTCCTTCGCATGTAAAAATTAAATAACAACGATCCGAGACTAACCTTATAAATCAAAATAAAAGGCAACAATAATATGGTTTGATTATAACCAAATATAGTTGGAATATGTTATCGATAATTGACATGGCGGGAATAATTAAGGGATTAAGGTAAATGAAATTGTGTTGTTATTTCAAATGAATATATATATCCGGTTTTAGTTTAACTAACGTCTGTTAACTTTCCCGTCAAGCATGGATGGGGATGTAATTTATTTATATTGCTTGGTCTTAAATGAAAATCCATCTTTGCTTGTACTTCAATTTAAGTAGGTGTGTATCCGTACATCTTTACTTGTACTTCTCAATTTCGGAAATTAAGACAGTTTTTAATTTAAGACCTCTTGGTCTTTAAGTGATGCCCTTTACCACTCTTCCAAACCAATTTCTTGTACTTGTTCTAATTTGTTAATCCCTCAGTCCAGATCAATGGGCATAGTTTGATTTTTTTGTCAACTGGGTCAATCTTTGACCATAATTTTATGAATATCTAAATATCTCTATGAAATTCTAAAAATTGTTATTGTTTCACTATTTAAAATACTGTCATTAACAATTTTTAGAAATGTATAGAGATATCTAGATATTCATAAAATTATGGTCAAAGATTGACCAAATTGATCAAAAAAGTCAAACTGTGCTCATTGGTCTGGGACGGAGGGAGTATATACTTAACACAAGAAGTCACACTTTTCAAAAATATATATATATATATATATATATAGTTATGAGTATTCTTCATATTGAACAATTGTTAAGTTTTGAATAAATAAAAAAAATAAGATAAATTAATTTATCATTTGTCTAGATTGTATATGAGAGTATATCCAATTTTTTGACTTTATACAAATGCGAAATTGAATTATCAGTTATTTCATAGATAATGCGACATTAGGAAATATGTGTCTCATTTATTATACTAACAAATGAGAAATATATGTTCCAATTATTATACTCAAACTCATGTGTGGACAACTGTGAAATGAATTTCCCATATTATACTTAAATCCATATGTGAACAACTGTGAAATGCATGTCTCAATTATTATTTTCAACTCATGTGAACATCTGTGAAATACATGTCTAAGTTATTATATTCAACTCATGTGTAAACAATTGTGAAATACATATCTCAATTATAATACTCAAACACTTGCGTGAACAACCGTGAAATGCATTAATATTATTGACTTTGACTTATTTAGAATGAGACTACTTATTTAATTTTTTTACTAAACCAAAACCAATATAGAAAGTGGATTATTTTTAATGGAAGGAGTATTAGATGATTCTAACCTTTTTTCTTTTTCCTATTGTGCCTGTATCTCATATAATCTACTACTAGTGATGTGATTAAATAGTTTAAATATTCAGAAATGTTTCAATTTTTTTGTTGTTTGTATGACCTCTTTACCCTCATTATACGGTGCCATATGAGTTCTATCATCAATTGCAAGTTGTTGATACATGTATGCACCATGGTACATATAAAGTAAAACATATAAAGTGATAAATAAATTTGGATTAATATTGATTAAACAATGTCTTTTTACCTCTTTATTGTTGATTCTATATAAAGATGGATATTATCATAGAAGTCGTTTTAGCACTAAGATCTTATAGACTACTCCCTCCTTCCCACCACAAGTGACACCAACTTGTGAGTCACAATAATTAAGAAAAAATTAGTTATGTATGGCAGAAAATGAAGAGAGAGAATGAGTGATGTAAATAGAAGTGTTAGTTGAATAAATTGAGTGGTAGAAATGAAGAGAAAGAATGAATGGAGTTAAATGGTGGGGTTGTTGAATACAAATATATTTAAACATTTTCATTTTGGACCGTTTTACTTGTGCTGGAATGGACTGAAAATAAATTTAATATGCTGGAACGGAGAGAGAGTATTTTGGACCCATTTTCTAGCAAGCAAAATCATTATTGTTTAGAACAAGAATCACCATCACTGTCTAATTAATTCAAGTATGATGGTGACTTTGGGCCAATACTAAATGCACAAATGACAAGAATACAAACAATCACAAGTCTTCCCTGCACAAGAGGTTGCCAAACAGACTTCTTTTTAGCAAATACCAAAATCAAACTGAAATTTCCATCCCAATATGGCAAATTATCATAGTCAATAATTAGACATTTTACAAGGAAAATCATCTGTAAATGGAATTTCTCCCATGATGGTCCTTATAGTAATAAATTCTCACTACTAGTAGGTAACCCGTGCTTTGCACTGGAAACTTATTTATTATTATTTTGTTTTTATTTAATAAAGTTATATAATAATTTTATAATATAAACATATAGTATATGAATTAAAACGTTGACAAAAACATGGATGAGAACACCATGACCCGTCTCATGGTAGAGACGGGTCATTTTTGACCCATGACTCGGATCCATGACCCGAATCCATGACACAAGGGCAAAAAAAAAAAAAAAAAAAACTTTTTTTTTTACTTTTTTTTTACTTTTTTTATTTTTATTTTGGTTTTTTTTTCAGTTTGCCAAAAGTAATGGTTACTATAACTAAATGTAACAAACGTGTTACTTATATGTAACAGTATGTATACATAAAAGTAATACATATATACAGAAAAGTAACAGTGTTTTTTTATGTTTTCTTTGTTTGCCAAAAGTAATACTTACTACAACTAAAATGTAACACGTGTTACTTATATGTAACAGTGTTTATACATAATTGTAACACATATGTATAGAAAAGTAATAATTCAACCATTTACACTTTAGAACTAAAAACACACGTGTTAGTAACACTATAAAAATAAGAAAGTAACAATTTTATAAACGAATGTTACACTTTACTTGTATAATAACATTGTAAAACAGTTACGTTTACTTGTATAATAGTATATCTATATGTTTTCAAATGATAAGTTACAATGGGTTCAACTTATCATGATACATGTAAAAGTATTACATTATGCATAGAAATCTATTACAATTTCATCTACTAAAGTGTTACATTTACTTGTACAAATAATTACATTCATGCATATAAGTTGTTATTTTTGCAAATGTTACTTTCTTTCAAAAAATAAAATCAAAATACTCAAAAATATTCTGGAAAAACACTATTACATTTCAATATAACGATAATTACATTTAGTTATTGTTAGTGTTACACGTATTTATAGTTAGTATTACAGTTGAAAGATGAGTAATAGTTAACTATTAATAGTTAACTATTACTAATAAGAGTAATAGTTAACTATAATGGTTAACTATTATAGTTAACTATTACTAATAATAGTAATAGTTACTATTAATAGTTAACTGTTATTTGCTTAATACCATTAGCTAATACTATTAGTTACTACATAAGGTAACTATTATAATAGCTATTACTAATAATAGTAATAGTTAACTATAATAGTAACTATTACTAATAAGAGTAATAGTTAACTATAATGGTTAACTATTATAGTTAACTATTACTAATAATAGTAATAATTACTGTAATAGTTAACTATTATAGTTACCCTTTATAGTAACTATTATTATTAGCTAATAGCATTAGCTAATGAAAAGAAAATGAAAAGTCACTTATTTATTAGTGTATTGTTGATGTGGCTTCTCCAAATGCAAGCTTTCTCTTTTGTTTGTCCACATATCAATACCATAGCTCTTTTGACCAACTTTAATATATATATATATATATATATATATAGATTTGCCTACCAGTGACAGTGAGTCGTATGGCCGTTACCAATTTGTACCCAAACAAAAAAATAAAATAAAATATGGTCGTTACAACTTCTTTCGTAGGATCTCGTAGAGGGTTATTTCATTTTCCATTCCTGACACTAGTAATTTAGCCTGTGCGGAGGTAATTGATTGGGAGCACATAAATAAAGGAATGGGATGACAAAGTAGTAAACTACTTTTCTTAGATATTGAGTTCAAAAAGCAAATGAGATACACCTAACAAATGACAATTTTACCCATGTATTTGGGAAGTTATCTATTTGAATTTCAGTATAAAAAATTGGGGTTGACTTGCAAGCCAATAACGTTGAAGTATGAGGAGAGCGAACAATCAAAAATCTTTTCGATAAAGTTTAAGCCGTTTATCAAAAAATAATGAGACCATTCATTTATGTGTAGAGATTAGTTAATATACCATATTTGGTTTCTTTTTATATGAACATAAACTTTAGTGGTTCATTCGTTGAAGATATTGTTATACATTCGATGTAAATTTCATGATCTTTAACATGTTCTCAACATTTGAAATTCTATGACCTATAATTGTAATTGAATGGTAATTGCTTAAGTCATAATAGTTTGATTTTGTTAATTTAGTGTTATGAATTATCAATATGACTATTGGAAACTTTTAAAATTTAATAATATATTAAAATTAATTATTAATGAATACATGATTGCTCACAATAAATTTAGTATTGACTTTTGACCTTTCAATTTTCTATTCTAGATTATATATATGAGTATTGCATCTATAGAAAATGACTATAAGTAGAATTAGTCTTTTATAGTATTTTAAAATAATAAATTAAAGATAATAGTATCCTATATAGTTACTAATAAAATTAGCTAATACTATTAGCTAAGAATGAGAAAAATAAATAGCCTCTTAGTTGTAGGGGCAATGCTGACATCGCTTCATGAGACGTAAGATTTGGTTAATTAATATTAGAAATAATAATAGTTAGGGCCTGTCTCGCGTACAACGGCCGCACGCCGTGCGGCGGCGCCGAGCCGAGCCGAGCCTTTTTTTTTTTTTTTTT
This sequence comes from Campanula takesimana, assembly GCA_026119855.1. NCBI lineage: Eukaryota > Viridiplantae > Streptophyta > Magnoliopsida > Asterales > Campanulaceae > Campanula > Campanula takesimana. The sequence continues at coordinate 17,557 of JAOWBW010003051.1, forward strand.
TGCCACCCTAACTTTTTTCCCTCCAACAACAACACTTTTTATACCGAAATGTAACACTTTTTTTCTTCAAATGTATCACTTTTTTTCAAAACAAATGTACCACAATTTTGATGCAATAGATTAAAGATAACATAAAGATTCACAACTAAATTAAAGTAACACTTTTTATAAAGGAATGTAACACTCATTTTTTCAAATGTAACACTTTTTTTTTCTCCCAAAATTAATATGGATTGACAACTAAAAACTAATGTTACATTTTATAAAAAATAAATGTAACATTTTTTTTCTTAATTGTAAGAGTTATATTCCTAAATGTAACATTATATATGAAATGTAACAATTTTTTATTGAGAAAATAACAATTGAAATGCAAACCCAATTTTTTTTTGTAAAAACTGCTGTTAAATTTTACAGTAGAAAGTGTTACTTTTTGAAGATGGAAGTGTTACTTTTTGAAGATGGAAGTGTTACATTTGAGCTGGCAAGCAGATCAATTTTTTTTGTGTATTAAAAAGTATGTTTTTTTAAAAAAAAAAAAAAACCATATCATGACCTATGTAGTTTTTTTCGTCTCGACGAGACGAACACAACGGTATTTTTATTTTATTTTTCTGAGTTATAAATATCAAGATATAGCTTTTTAAAGTTTTTGGTTTTTTTTTTTTAAAAGGACACGTGTCGCGATCTGGGAAGTGGGAAGGCTGGATCCAACGGTCGGATGTAGCGAAAGCAACCGGGCGCGCAAAGCAGCGGAACCAGACACCATTTGCCGCACGTGCGGCATGCCGCATTTGAGAATTTGTCTAATAGTTAATATATATAATAACTATTATAAGTAACTAATAATATTAATAATAAAAGTTAACTTATATAGTAACTATTATGATTAACTAATGTTATTCATAGTATTAGTTAACTTATATACTATATAGTAACTATAATAGTTAACTAATACTATTAATGGTAATAGTTAACTTTTATAGTAACTATCATTGTTAACTAATACTACTAATAGTAATAGTTAACTTATATAGTAACTATCATTGTTAACTAATACTACTAATAATAATAGTTAACTTATATAGTAACTATTATGGCTAACAAATACTATTAATAGTGATAGTTAACTTAAATAGTAACTATTATGGTTAACCAATACTATTAATAGTAATAGTTAACTTATATAGTAACTATTATGGTTAACTAATACTATTAATAGTAATAGTTAATCTATATAATAACTAATATCTTTAACTAATATTATTAGCTAATAAAAAGAATATCAAAAGTCACTTAGAGTTTAAGGTGGTGATGACATGGCTTCACCAAAAGCAACCTTTAGCAAAAAATTGTCCACGTGGCGAATACACATCCCTCCGCCTCAGCTTTTAATATATATAGATTTTGGTCAGATTTTAATTTTCATTAGAGAGAGTTCAAATTTTGGAAAGATTCTTAGATTTACATTTCATTTGGCTGTTTGAAAATTGAGAGAGGTAATGAGGTATACTCCCTCCGTCCCATTTGAAGCTTCACCTTTTACCCAAATGGATGTGTCGTTGAAAGCTTCATCATTTCCTAAAATGGTAAAAAATGTAGGCCCCACTTGTCATACCCACTCACTTCTTCCTCTCACATACATATATTATGGGGTCCACTTGTCATACCCACTAACTTTTCCCCCTCACATATTTAAATTGTAAGCCCCACTTGTCATACCCACTAACTTCTTCTCTCTCACAACCCTTCTTACACTCATCACTTTTCTTAATTTGTGTGCCTCACCAAAATGATGAAGCTTCAAATTGGACGGAGGGAGTATAGTTTTTGTTTTTGTTTTTTTTTTCTGACGATGTCCACGCCAGAAGGAGGCGAGGAGAGAGATCAAACCATAGCGCTCACCGAGGGTGAGGCTTGGCTTATATGTCATGTTCAAATCACATCATTACGAAGACAAGAGAGCCGAAAATGATACTCCCTCTGTCCCGCTTTAAGGTTCTTACTTTCCTTTTTAGTCTGTCTCAATTTAAGGTTCTTACTTTGCTTTATTACCTAAAATGGAAAGTGGGACCCACTTGTCATTCTCACAACAAAAACTCACTACCCACTTTCTCTCTCACAATTTACTTTTCAGACTCACAATATTTATTTTTTCTTAATCTTCGTGCAAAGTCAAGCTAAGAACTTTAAATTGGGACGAAGGGAGTAGGAAATTTGAACTCGAAAAATAATCCATCTAAATTTAGACAGATACATGGAATATATAATAACTAAAGACCCATCAATCTATTACTCCATCCGTCTCAAAATAAATGTCGTTTTGGAGTGTTTCACACATATTAAGAAATACCATTAATGCATGTAAAGAAGTCTCAAATACCCTTAAAGTAATTCAACTACATAGGTAATTAAAGGGTTAGGTAAGATATAGTTCACTATCATTATTAATGATATAATTGTTATAGAGCAATAAAAAAAACTTTGAAAATAGTGAAACGACAAGTATTTTGATACAAAATTTAACTCACAAAACGAAATCTATTTTGAGACGGTCCTGTTGACATTAATGGATAAGCAGCCCAAATTTGACGAGATGAGATCATATGTACTATAGTGACATCAGCCCTAATAACTTATAACTACTAAATCACCTGCCGTGCATAATATACTAAAAGTGATACAGGTGATCTCGTTTCCAGTTCAACTACATTAATACTCTCTTGTTTCAATAAGTTAAATTTGGTTTGTCAATTTTTTTATAGTAGACTATTATTATTATATTTTTTTGGCATTCAGAATTCACTTTTTATAGTTAAACCTATTATAAATGTTTTTTCTCCAATTTTTATTTATTTTTGAAATGCAATATTTTTATGCATACTCCCTTTGTCTCAGCACAAGTAAGACTAGAGGAGTTGACACAATAATTAAAAGAAAAATAGTGTGTGTGGTAGAAAATGAAGAGAAAGAATGAGTGGGGTGAACAGTAGTGTTGGTTGAATAAATAAAGTGATAGAAAATGAAGAGAGAGAATGAGTGTGGTGAAATTAGACATTGCCAAATACGGGTGGGATAGGTATGGTTACGTGTAAGGTTTCCAAAACTCATAGCCGTAATCTAATTGTGTTATACACGGGTGCGGTACGAGTGGGACACAGTTATGGCGGGTACGGGTCCACGTTTTTTTTTAAAAAAAAATATAATAATAACTGTTAAATTGTTAACAGGTTTTGTTAAAAATCTAACGAAATCTGTTAGAAGTTAACTGTTTTTTTTTTCCTTTTTGATATCAATGAAATTTAACAAAATATGTTAGTATATGTTTAAATTGAATAAAAAGTAACATAAAATGTTTTAAAATCTAACATTTTAAACAGATTATGTTAGACAATTAACAAACTATGTTAGAAAACTAACAAAATATGTTACAAAACTAACATAATTTGTCCGGTTAGAACAGTTAATGGTTATGGTTACGGGTGCGGGTTCCTAAAACCTATAACCGTAACCTAACCGCATTATTGACGGGTAGGGTTAGAATGGTTAACGGGATGTCCACGGGTACGGTTCCAACGGTTTAAATGCGGGTGCGGGTTGACGGGTTGTCACGGGTACATTTTACGGTTGGCCATATCTAGGTGAAATAGTGGTGTTAGTTGAATAAACATATATGAAAACATTTTCATTTTGGACAGTCTCAATTGTTTTGGGACGGCCTAAAAGTCCTACTTATGCCCGGACAGAGGTAATATTTTAGAATCTAGTACCAAATATCTAGGAATTTAGATACAAAATTAAAATAATATAAAATTTAAATGGGTTATTTATATGAAACAATAATTGACTTATTGGCAAGTGCACTAAAATATCAGTTTTTCTAAAGTGTGCTTTGAGGACACATGTTAGGCTACTTAAATAAGGAAATCAACACATTTATATGATTCAACAAATATGTAAGATTATATATATAAAAAATATATTTTTATAATTATGGAAATGAATAAGTTAAAGTAAATTTAATAAATACATGAAACGGACGAAAGAGTAAATAGGTTTGCTTCACCCGTCGATATGGGTAAACCATTTATTTATGTTTTGAAATTTTATTTATTTATTTGAAAATGCAATACATATTTTAGGCGGAAAAAAAGAAAAAGTGGTGGCCGGAATTGAGGGAGTAACATACTGTATGAAAATGCAAGGCGCGATGAAAAGACGAATCTGGCGTTGCCTAACTGCAAATTCTTCTAGTAGTGTTGCAAAGCGTTCCGTCATTAACACACACAAACACATAGTGGGTCTCTGGAAGATGCAACCAATCAAAAACTTGTGAAACAAACCCCCTTCTCCCTCTTGCTTTTTCTTGACTGATTTCACTTATTCACAGGATATAATCTGAGAATCCAAAGAGTCGATTACTTACTTTGGGTTTTTGAATAAATTCAAGTCTGTGTGGAAATTTCATGAATTCAAGATTCTGAAGTTGAGCGTAAAGAAGGTTTGTTGAGCGGAAACCCCCATTTTGCTGTTTTTGAATTATTTGTTACTATGTGATTTCAAATTGCATGATATGGGTTTAGTGGAGAATTTCGGATATTGAATTGGGTTCTTGTAGAAATTTAAATCTGGTGTGGGTTTTGGATATTGGTTTGTTTGGTTGATCGTGAAGTTATTTCTATTTCCATGGATATTTGGGGCTTACATTTGAGATGACTGCTCGAATTCAGAAATTTTACAGTTCTTGCATTCAGATTTATGCTTATAGTTGATATTGTTTCGTCAGTTGTATCTGAGATTAGTTTTTGGGCTGTGGAGTACTTTAATTGTGAATACTGATCTCCCCTTTGATTTCTTGCTTGGTGATTCAGATTTTTGGAGGGGTTTTGAGAGGGTTTTGTCCATAATCAGTTTGCGAGAAAATTGAAAATGTCAGGTGGGACGCCAACTGCTGGTGGAGGGTACATGAGACAGAGGCATAGCCAGGGGTATGCCTCAAGTGGTGATGACCTAGAGGATGGTGCATGTTCGAAAATGAATTTACGGGATAATCCCTTTCCTGGAATCAGAACATGGTCATTGGGTGAGGTTATTGAGAAGTTTCTTTGGATTGCTTCCACAGTTTTTATTGTGTACTATGGTGATTCGTACTCCAACCTTCTTTACATCTTGTTGCACGATGATCGTATTAGAAGGTGAATTCTTCATCTCAAATTTAAGCTTCACGCCTCTAGTTATCTTTCTGCAGTTTGCTCTTCGAGAAACTATGTGCGCTTTATCCTGCAAATTGATAATATTGTTTTCTGAATTGACTGTGTAACTGGATTAATCATATTGGGAAATGTGCAATCGAAGATTTCAATTGTCTATATGACTGTTCGTGACTTCGGTGGTCATAGTATGTTTTATACTTGGTTGATGATGTGAGATTCTTAAATTTATAGTAGATTGATGTCCATCATCATACCCCCAAAGCTGAAAACCACAGTAAAAAGTTAATTTTCTTGAAAGAGATGTGATTTTTTAATTTGTGGAGCACTGGTTAATACAGAAATGTCTGATTGCAACATTACTCCTGAACACAATTCTTGATCTATCTGTTGCTTCTTGGAAGGTAGTTTTGAACTCATAAGTTTCACAACTTGAGTCATATTGTTTTGTCATCTCATTTGTGTCGATCATTTGAAATTTTAATGAAGCTTCTTATTATTCTAGGTAAGAACTCTTTTCTGCACTGCAGATTTATTTGAGTATTAATTGTGATTACTAATTAGAGAATTTACATTCAATAAACATCGACCATAGAGGCAACCCCCATCTCACGAGAATTGCTTTTTAGTTACAAGCTGAAGTACATCTGAGATGCTATAATCCTAATTTTAGTCCAACATACAATGTGAAGATATGAAACGAACTGCTGAGATCCGTGTATGTATCAATAAATTGTTCTTTGTTGCTCTGATAGAGAGATTTGGATCTTGTAGGCTCGAACACATCATTCTTGATGTTGGAGTTCTATTGTGATTTCAAGTGTAACTACAGTTAGGTCTTTTATTCGTTACATTAAATAAGTGAATGCTTGTTTTACTAGTAGCTGGCAAAATACTTGAGTGCATTTGACTGTCACTTAAATTTATGCGTGTCTGCATCATATTTCTATGCAGGATGCCGTTGTATCTAGGAACTTTTGGGGTCAGTTTGAATGTCGGGATATTCTTGTATACAATTATGCTAATGTGGGGTGTCAGGTATTCTGGTGAGAAGTTGGAGCTATCAACTGCAGCTGCCCTGCCATATGTAACCATACTCGGGCTTATATCTTTTTGCTTGTAAGAAAAACTGCTGATACCCTTATCTTTTCTCTGACGACTCCTGTTTTGCTCAAGGAGTCTTTGTGAGAGTCCAACATGTTAGGGATTGAAACAGTCTTTTATAAAGAAGCAAAATACTTCTCCAGATTCTAGGTTTAATGTAACATGGGTAAATCTGGAAATGTATAAAATGTATTACTCCTAGCTCTTTATTTGAATCACAAATTTTAAATTCGGATGCTTTCAGGGGATCGGATATTGGACTAGTACTGATCCTTGTTGAATTTTATCTTTCTTTTGCAGATTTTCTTATGCTTTGTGGCCGATTTGGAGTTTCTTGACCCTGCCTCTTGTGGTACTTTCCATGCATTCTAATTAAATTCAAAATGTACTACCTCCGTCCCACATGAAGAGGTGCGTCTTCCTTTTTGGGTCGTCCCACTTGAAAAGTAACTTTCCTCATTGGGCCTCTCATTTCCCAACCAATTGACTATACCAAACTTTCCTTTCCCACCCAATTTGATTTAAATCTTCCCTCCTTGTTCTGAATTCGAAATTCTTTTGGGGTGATGTAGAAAGTACTCACTTATCAACCATTTTCCTTAATTTGCGTGTACGATCAAACCCCACCTCTTCAAGTGGGACGGAGGGAGTATTAGATTTACTAGTAACTGTACTTTTTTGGAGAGTACCTAACTAACTAGCTTTAAATAACCGCAGTTCACATTGTTCATGGCCTGCATGGTCATATTGCCTTGCTTGTTGCTCGAGACATTCCAGCCACAATCAGCCATGCTTCGTACAGATTAAAATTCATTGTCCATAATGACTTACTCAAAGCTACTGTCTCGGGTAATCTTGTTTTCGATTGGTAGTTTGGTGCTAACAATAGAATGAGTGAAATGTTATTTTTACACATACAGCTAAGATAGTGTGATTGAGATCCATTTATAGTGATTGGGTGCGAGTTTTGGATGATTCGTATATTAGCATGCCTTGTCCGTTTATCTTGATCTGGATTTCATCATCGATTAAACCTTTATCTTTAACTTGTTTGTAATACAAGATTTTTAGGTAGTGCATGTTACTCTCTCTGTCTCAGTTTAAAGTTCTCGCTTTCCTTTTTTGGTATGTCTCAGTTTAAGTTTAAGGTTCTTATTTTCCTTTTTGGTAAGTCTCAGTTTAAGGTTCTTAGTTGCTTTATTCTTTAAATGGCTATGTATGAATATTGTTTTGGACAATCTTATCCGCATAAAGTTCATTTATTACAAAAAAAAAAAAAAAAAACATCACTCACTCATCTACTTTTCACTCGCTTTATGAATTGACAATTATATTATTCATACACTACTATTCTTGACTCAAATTTGTCTTGATCTCTTAATAAACGTGTAAAGTCAAATAAATTAAGAACTTTAAATCGGGAAAATCGGGAAGGAAGGAATATTATTTTGCGACAGAAAGAAAAGGTGACCGTGGGAGACTGAAAGAAAAAGTAACTGTGGGAGACTGGGAGTGGGACGGAGACGGAAGAAGTAGTACATAGTACTATACTCCTCCGTCTCATTTTAAACTTCAAAGTCAATGCGAAAATTGTCAACTTCGTACCACTTTGACCATGAATTTGCAGAAAACTTGATTATTCTAATGAAAAACTAAAAATTATTTATGAGAGTATTATTAATGGTGGATCAATAACAATTTTAAGAATTCCATTAGGATAATTATTATTTTTGTAAGTTTTTAGTCAAATTACAATTAAGTTGATAATTTTTGCTTTGACTTTGAAGTTTAAGATAGGACGCATGGAGTATTGTCTTGTCTTGTGTACTTTTGTTGGGGACATTTCTAGCTAGTACAATAGTATTTACTATGAGACAATATTTACTATGAGGCCTAAAGAATCAAAATATAATACTCTTTCGGTCTCGGTTTATTAAGATTTTTAGTTTGATTTTACATGCTTATTAAGGTATTAGAGCAAATTTGAGTAAAAAATAGTAGTGTGTGAAGGATATAATTGTCTATTCATAAAGCAAGTGGATGAAAAGTAGATGGGTGAGTGATTTTTTTTTTTTTTTTTTTTGTAATATATGAACTATATGAGGACAAGATTGTCCAAAACATTATTTATAGTTTGCCATTTAAAGAATAAAACAACTAAGAACTTTAAAATGGGATCTACCAAAAAGAAAAGTAAGAACTTTAAACTGAAACTGAGACGGATAAACTGAGACGAATAGAGTATTTATTATGACATGGAAAGAATAAAATATAGAGTAGGCCACATTTTTCATCTACAACTCACGGTCCATATCAATTTAATTATTGTGGGGTCTCATGACAATCAAAATTATCTTGATCATTTATTTAAAAACATGAGTAGTGATTTGATCAAAACCGTTCGTTAGAATGTTTTTTAATTCCATGATGTAATAGAGATTAAAAGAAAAGAAATCAGAGTGACGACATAAAGTGACAAATAACACTAACCCAATTAATGATATGGTTAGTTTACATGGCATGTCCACTTTAAATTTTTGCAAGAAATTATCATTTGATTAATCGATTTGATTCCCATTTTCCACATAAAGTTGAAACCTTTTCCATATAAAAGTAGAGGGATTATGGCAAAATTTTATCCCTTTCTATATTTATATTGCACAATGCATGCCAATCTGTCTCTCAAAAGGGGTTTGATTGGCACCCCCTTTCATTTAAAACTCCCCAAGTCATGAGTAGAAAAGTACAATTAATAATTTAATTATCTTAATAACAAAAAAAAAGTTATTTAGAATAATATAAATTCAATGATCAACGAGGAATTCATTTATACTGCAAGATAGATTGAAATGGTCATCTTCCTCGATATACCAAGCTCTAAATTATTTCTTTCGTTTCTTTTTTGATTTGGTACATACTCCTCCGTTCCGGGTAAGTTGCAACAATTTATCATTTTGGGCATTCCACTTAAGTTGCAACAATGCCAATTAAGGAAACTTTTTATTACTTTTATAATCCTCCACTCATTCTCTCTCTTCCTCCCAACCACTCATTTTCTTCTTTCTTAATTTTTGTGCTTCCCCTTTCATGTTGCAACTTACCCGGAACGGAGGGAGTATATCTTAATTTGTACTCTCTCCGTCTTGCCCGACTTAGGATTTTTTTTGTCCCAACACAGGGATTAAAGAAAACTATTGTTTTAAGAGGAAAGAGAATGAGGGGTGGAGGTGTTGTGAGTATGAAAAGTAAAATATGAGAGAATGAGTGGGATGAATAGTATGAGAATTGTTGTTGTGAGTATGACAAGTGATTCTTATTGACTATAAAAGTAATATAGCCTTTCCATTATTGTCGTCTAAGTCGAGTGGGACACCCAAAATGACAAACGTTATAAGTCGGGTGGGACATATGGAGTATTTCACACGAAGGTTTTCTCTTCTTCGTAAAGAGTCTGTCTTTTCTATTTCGTCCGGAGCTTTTTTTTTCTATCTTATGTTGAGAGCCTATGTGTTATGTTTATATTTTTTTTATTGTTGCAATGTTTGAGATGTTAAGTGCAGCACTTATTGCCGATCAAAATGCTTTCATTATAATGTTCTCAATGTCAAATATTTTCCGTGCGGGGATTGTCTAAATGCTGGGTTCAAGTAATGTCCAAGTTATAAAGCAGTTGTGTGTCACAAATTCATGTCCGTAAGGCCGTTCGATTGCGACTTATTTCTAAAAATATCATTAGCAAATGTTTGGCCAGTGTGACATTTGAATTTGATAAGGCTAAAGTGTCATCTTCTACCTCTATTGAACTAAATAAAGTTGGAAGTATTATAGGTGCCTACACATTATTATTATTTCCATTTTTATTTTTTTATTTTTTATCATGCTTCTAAAATGTTTACGGCGATTATATTTGAGCTCATATTGTTGTAGTGCCTCTTTAATTTTCTTAAATGCAAGTTTGTATTGTTTGCTTTTATATAAAAAAAAATACTAAAATTATTAAAATTAAAATTATTAGTCAAAAGTTCATTCAAATTAATAAATATTTTAGATAGGAAAGATTTTCCCACAAATTTGTTTAGGTTGTTGTTATACACACCCATAAACTTATTAATACATCCATAAATAGCCTGAAAATTTAATACTCCTTCCGTCCTCATTAAATTACAATTTTTGGGTTGTGCACATTATTTAAGGAAAAGTGAAAAAGCTGATGTGTTAGACCATCTACAATGGGGGATGAATGAAGTTGTTTAATGGGTTAAACAAAAAAAAGTTGGTTTAATTGCTACAATGGTGTGTGAATGAGGGGATTGTGAATGGAATTGTTGAAAGGATTCAACGAGTGTGAATGGCTTTTTTGTCTCCCGGTTTTGCCACGTGGCGCGTTTGTATTGGACCTGGTGGCGCGTGCATCACACGCGCCAGGGAAGGCGCGTCCAGGAAGCCAGCGAAGCTTTTTTTTTTTTTTCTTTTCTTCTGGTGTCGCCACGTGTGGTCTTGTGATTGGCTGGCCATGTTTTTTCTTTTATCCCAATTATTTAAACTCAATTTTCACAAAAAATGTTTTTTTTAAAAAAAAATTACACCAAATTTCTTTAAAAAAAATTTCTCTTAAATTGACGTAAGTTTCATTGTATTTCGACAAAAAAAAAACCCATTTTGTTTTTTGAAATGAATCCCAATAATAATCATTTCAACACTAATCATAAAAATAAAAATAAAAATAAAAAATAAATTTTTAAGTGGTGGGGTATAGGATGATGTGTGAGAAAAGTGTTGAATGAGGGATTAAACAACCATTGTAGGGTGTTATGTGAATGAGTGTTGAATGGATGAGTTGGAAGGAGAGAAAGCTGATGTGAGTGATAAGTGGTGTTTAAATGGTTTTTTTTGTGTGAAACCACTGTGGATGGTCTTATAAGTGTAGATAGTATCATAGTTGAGTAGGAGAAAGAAAGTGTGGTAGAGAATAGTAAGTGGATAGTTGTTGTGAGTATGACAAGTGAGTCTCATTATTTCAAAAGTATTAAAACATTTCCTTTTTGAGACTTTGTAAATTGAAGTGGGACAACCGAAATGAAAAAATTTATAGATTAAAGAGGGACTGAGAGAGTATTACAATAGTGTAATGCGCTGTTACGAGTGTTTTCATTAATTTTGCCGGGGGAAATGACAATTTAGGGTCCAAAGTTTGGGGGTGTGTGCCAATAGGGGTCTGATGTATCAATTTTGTCAATTTAGGGTCCAAAGTTGCAAAAGTTGTGCAAGTTAGGGTTTTTTAACGATTCTGTTAACGGAATCCAGTTAAGTCACACGCGTTTTGACATGGACTTAACTGGAGTTTGTTTTGATTATTTGCATGAGCATATTGTCATTTCAGATGAAGAAAATTAATAAAAAAAATGAAATATTAAATTTTCTACTTTTTTATATAAATTAACTAATAATTAAAACGTCATTTACCGAAAATATTTTTTCAAGAAATACAGTAAAAATATTTATTTCATTAGAACCACTATAAAATAAAAAGTATAATTTTTAAAAAGGAAAAAGTGTAAAAAAATTATATTCCAAAAAAAAAAACCCACTTTATTTTTTTAGAAAGAAGAAAAGTGGGGATTTGGACAAAATATTTTCTGTGGTGGTGGTTAGTATTGTTTCATTATTAATATTAGTATTCCAATTATTTTTTTTATTCATAAAATTATTTATTTTATTATTAATTTTCCTTGTTTATAACTTCATTATTTGCGGTTTCAAAAAAAAAACCACTTTAATTTTTTTATTTGCTTATTATTTTATTTAATATTATTTTGAATTAATTAAAATTATTCGAAAATATAATAATAAAAGTGAAAGAAAATTTAGGGTCAATTGTATAAGGGGTGTGTGAAATGACAGCCCAGGCGAACATTCAAAACTAACTCCAGTTAAGTTTTTCTGTTACTTAACTGGATTTTCTTTGCAACTTAGTCCAAAAACCCTTAATTGACTAACGTTGTTAACTTCGGACCCTAAATTGACAAAATTGATACATCAGACCCCTATTGGCACACACCCCCAAACTTTGGACCCTAAATTGTCATTTCCCCTTTTGCGGGTATGTATAACAACCCCATTTCTTTACTGTTCGTTAATGGTTTAGGTTAAGCTTTGAAATTTTCCTTAAACACGCCCTTCTGCTTGCTTGGTAGATTGCCCCGTTGAGTGTTCATGGGGCCCTCTTTCCCACTGAAGTTTAAATGGTGAGAGAGTAAAGCAGTCTCCGTCGAAAATCTTCTTTCTTTCTTTCTTGAATTTCCTTTTTCTTTGAACCCATTTCTTGCTGTCTCGCATTTTGGGGTTTTTAGGGTTCTGTGTTTGAATTTTATTTCAAGTCGTTTTCCTTTTCCTTACTTTGACTCCCATGGCCGCTAATTTTGAGTTTTTGCCCTGGGTTCTTAATTACGGTGTTTCTATTTTGAAATTTGGGGGAAGTTTTGAGTCTTGTGGCTTGACTTTTCTGTGTGATCGTCATTAAGTTTGTTGTTTGGGGGTTGGGGAATGATTATGTTTTCATTAGTAGTTAGTTGGGTTTGAATTGAATTGTTGGTTGTTGGAATTTTGAGCTTGGTTTTGAAGGAGGAAGAAGCTCTGATCTCCCATGTCTTCAAGGTGAGATTTTGGATATTAGCTTCTTGAAAAGTCAATTTGAGATTTTTGTATGTGATTTCTGAAGTTTAAACTTGGAAATAACAGTGATGACATTTTGCAATTTTTTTTTCTAAGATCTGATGCAAAATTGAAAGAATTATGTTCCGTTTATGGTTTTTTAGAAGCTGCATTGATGATGGATGATGAGATGAATTAAAAGCCCGCTTATATAGTCGAAAATGGAAAGAATGGACAGAATGATTCAGGCTCCCCTGGTAATTTCTTGGATTTAAGTCCTCTTGGGTTATGTTTGGATTGTCTTATACTCTTAAGTAGGGATTTGGATTATTTTTTTTACCTGAAATGATTTTATATATGCACATGAAATGAAAATCTAAGCCCTTGAATGAAATCCCTAATTCTCTAAATGTGTAAATTAAAATGTCTTGATTATGTTCTTTTTCGTTTCTTTTTCGTTCTAGTGTAGTTGTTTGTTTATGTTTCAAATTTTGACATAGAATGGATGCTACGTAAATCCCCCAATTCAGCTGTAAGCATTTGTGAACACTCATCTAGTAACATGGATATGATATTTCATTGGCCTTTTAGAATGGAGTCATGGAAATTCATTTAAAGCTTAAGTTTGATGTAACGATCTTAAGGTGACGGACAAATGTGATGACCAGTCATTTCAGTCTTCAGTTTTTAGTTTTGAAAAGTTGCAAAAGACATAATGTAATATTTTAAATTATCATTTCAGAGTAAGATGCATCACATTCTTATAGCCATCAGTCATCATTGGAGAGAGGAGTTGTCTCGTGCCACTTGAAAATTTAGATTTTTTAAACTAAGGTTGACAGAGGGAGGGTGGGGGGGGGGGGGAGAGAGAGAGAAAATTGAATTTAGTAGTAGGTTGAGGTAGGAGATGGCAATGATGATCTTGAAGTCCTTGTGAGAGATTGCATAAGTTTTGTTGAACTGAGTGATATAATGTGGATTTTCTTTAGGATTGAGATATGTAGATTTTGATAGGATGTGGAAGAAAACCCCTTGCAGAAGGATGCTTTTGGAAGTTCCTTGAGGTTGACTTTGCAAACATAAATAATGGTAGGAAAAAGGTATTTCAATTTAGGATGGTTAACACTACTCACAGGCCCACCTTGAGCAAAATCAATTTTTCAAGAATGCACAACGGGAAGGGTCACTTTCCCAGCCCCCTGGGTCCATCTTCAGTGAGCTTGAGGACATTCTTCCGTTCCTCCTATTGCTTTTTAGATATTACAGTCATTTGCATATTTATGTTTGAGGGAGGAGATGTTAATTGTTGTTTCATACTCCCTCCGTCCCAGCACAAGTGACACTTATTTCCTTTTCGGTCTGTCCCAACACAAGTGACACTGCCCAAAATGAAAATGTTTTAATATATTTATATTCAACCAACCCCACTATTTAACCCCACTCATTCTCTCTCTTCATTTTCACCACTCATTTTATTCAACCAACACTACTATTTACCCCACTCATTCTCTCTCTTCATTTTCTACCACATGTCTACTACCTTTCCTTAATCTCTGTGTCCCAAAAGTTGGTGCCACTTCTGCTGGGACGGAGGGAGTATATTGTAGTTGCATTTCAGGTTAAGTAATTCACTAAATGCAAAATCAACAGTACTACCATAACGAACTACCATATATATCCAGAATCTAGCAAATAAACACATTTGGAAGCAGCAAATAGTCGAATAAAAACTCAATTATTAGTCATACATTGTTTTGTTCTTTCATGTGGTTTGTAGTTTTGTACTTCAAAAGTTTCAATAGTGATGGTTTCTTTAGGGCATTTTTTTCATAACAAAAAGATGACATTTGCTACCGGTTCTGTGGTTTACGAGATTCTGATAAAATTGTTAAAACTACTGCATATTACATACGCCCTCCGTCCCAAGATAAATATTGCAGTTGACTAGTCAACGTTTTAAGGACTTGTGCTTTACTTTCTATAAAGAAAAAAAAAACGAAAAAAAAAAAAAAAAACTAGTGTTTTACTTATTTGTACATTGCATGTACAATGGTAAAAACTGCACTAAGATTCTTTCCTAATTTAGAAATGCGACATTTATTTTTGGACGGACATAAGTAGAAAGTGTTACAAATATTTTGGGACGGAGGGAGTATATAAATCCCTTATCTATGTGTTGCCAGTTTGCAGTTCATGTGGTTTTCCATGTGTAGCATTGTACTCCCTCCGTCCCAATATGAATGTCCAAAAAAAACTGGAACTTTGCTTTTGATCAAGAACAAATTTGAATTTGGACGTTCATTTTTGGACGGAGTTAGTATCTTTCTTCTGTAGTTCACCAGGTTAAGTTCTTTGCCATTTGTAACACTTATTTAATTAATTATACCATGTTCTTTATTGAAATTTTCCTTTTGGGTGAGCTGAATTACACTACCACGTTGAAACTTGAAACTGCTCCAAGTGCATTGCTTTCTACAATCTTAATTTTTGTACAAAATAGCAAGCAAATTACGTCAATCTCACTGAATTGTTATGTGTATGCAGGTTGATAGTACAGCATGTCTTTGTAGAGTAGATGCAGGCCTCAAAACTTAGCCGGAGCAAAAAATACGTACCTGGTACAAAGCTCTGTCTTCACCCAGTATCAAATCATCCATTCATCCTATTAGACAGAAACCATCACGTGATAGAAATAGTTACCAATCCCCTCTACTACCGGGCCTCCCTGATGATCTTGCTATTGCTTGCTTAATCCGGGGTCCCAAGAATTGAGCACCTAAAAACTCGATTAGTCTGCAAAAGATGGCACCGAATTTTGGCTGGTAACTTCTTTTATTCTCTTCGAAAGAACTTAGAAATTGCAGAAGAATGGATATACATCATAAAGAGAGATAAAGATAAAAGAATATCATGGCACGCCTTTGACCCCACGTACCAGCTTTGGCAACCTCTTCCCCATGTACCTAAAGAATACTCGGAAGCTGTTGGGTTCGGCTGTGCTGTTCTCAGTGGCTGCCACCTGTACTTATTCGGTGGCAAAGACCGAGTCAAAGGACCTATGCGACGGGTAGTTTATTATAATGCAAGAACAATAAATGGCATAGGGCCCGAGATATGCAAAGACGGAGACATTTCTTTGTGTCTGTGTTATAAACAACTGCTTGTATGTAGCTGGGGAGAAAAACGAGGGGGCCCACAGGTCATCAAGATCAGCTGAAGTTTTCGACCCCACCAAGACAATGGTCATTTATCTCTGATATGAGCACAGCCATGGTACCCTTTATCGGAGTTGTTCATGAAGGGAAGTGGTTCTTGAAAGGGCGTGGGTCCCACAGACAGGTCCTTAGTGAAGTATACCGTCCCGAAACTGATAGCTGGTCGCCAGTTTATGATCGGATGGTTGCAGATGGGGAAATCCGAGCATTTCCCTAAACGGGAAACTTTATGACTTGGAATGTAAGACGGATGTAAAATTAGGGTTTATGATAAGGGAACAGATTCGTGGAGGAGACATATCACAGCAAGATGCATATGGGGAGTTCTAAAGCTTTAGAGGCAGCTGCACTTGTACCTTTAAATGGAAAAGTTGTGCATTATTAGAAATAATATGAGTATTTCTCTTGTTGATGTTGTGAAATCTTGGTGACGGGGGAGGGGGTTATGGGGACGGAGTAATTTGTGGGAAACTCTGTTGGAAAAGGGCAGTTTCAAGACTCGGGTCACTAATTTTCTGTCGACACTTGCTGGAAGGAACAGGGTGCAGAGCCAATTGTTCACTGTCAAGTTTCTTCAGGCCTGACGAATGCGAATATGTCAGAAATTCGGTTTGAAGTGATTGCTTGGAATCATGTTGTTGTAGGTGTAGTTTGAACCAGTGTTCTAAAAGACCCCGTCTAGACCGCCTAGGCGCTAGGCGTTCATGAAACACCTAGGTCCCGTCTAGGATATTATAGTTATTTCTGAATTCTCGCCCCGCCTAGATCCCGCCTAGCGTTTTTTAGAAACCTTGTTTGAACGTTTTTTAGAACCTTGGTTGAAGTTGATTAATCTTGGAAGTGCTGGATAGGTAAGAAGGGTTTGTTTTTTCCATTTTTCTAGATCTTAGTGCTGCAAATATTGATGTATACTACACAGGTTTTATATGTTTCTTAAATTTTGGGTCGCTCTCCCTTCCTATGTTTTTATGATGAAGAGTTGTATTACTTCCGTCCCATTTGAAGATGTGAGAATTGACTTATCTGATCAATTTATTGAGAAATATTTATCCTTTTGAAAAAACAAAGTAAATGAAAGTTGCTGATAACAATTTTAAATTTCATAAATTATTGGTCATTGTTGATTAATTGTTCAAATGGAGTTCAAAACTCATCTCTTCTACAAGAGAGTTACTACCTCCGTTCCTAAATGGATATCCAAAAAATACTCTTGATTAGGAATAAATTTAAACATTCATTTTAAGATGGAGAAAGTAATATGTAGTATCTCCAATTTTATTGACAGCTATTAGTAAAATGCACAAACTTGATCCCACCTTTCTGAAGGATTGTTGGAGAGCCAATGAGTCTTGGCTCAAAGACTCGTGCCTTCTTTAAAGAAAAACAAAGTTTAAATCCACCTCCCTGTTGGTTGTACTTTGGAAAACTTTGTAGTAATATATATATATATATATATATATATATATATATATATATAAACCTTCCTGTTGACTAGGCAACTAAAGCGTAGAGAACAACTGCTGAAATATGTCAAAACAAAAACCTTCTCGTAAAGTAGGCAAATAAAATGTAAAGAACTAACAAATGCTGAATAAACTAACTATGTAATGGCAAAAAAAAAAAAAAAAAAAAAAACTTGTAGAGTAGGCAACTAAGTGTACAGAAAAAACAACTACTCAAGTACTATGTATTATTGGGTATATCTTGGGTGGTTTCTATATGGCTACAAAAGAAAAAACCTTACAATTGTACGTATTTGAAACAGTGACAACAAAACAACACCTTCCAACCGTGTAACCGGGTTGGATGGGTAAAGAAACTCCCAGCAGCTTAACACGAGACATACTCGAGAGCCTAACTATGTATAAAGGATAGGCTTCTAGCCAGTTGCAGACCCTGAAAGGTACGATTGAGCCAGTGACAAGCATTTGTCTTTCTGCTTCTTGTATTCATTATATCGCAGGAAGAAGTAACCAAGATAATCAAATTCAATTGGGGACATTTTCGCCTGCAAACAAAACCATTCAAGCTACCAACTATAATATGCGTGACAACTTTTCTTCTCATTTAAAAAAAAAATAAACATTAAAAAAAAAAAAAAAAAAAAAAAAAAAAAAAAAAATCTATCATATGCATGAGAACTGAAAATAATTATCATACTTGACTTTACCACTAGCTCTAATCAAGACTTGCCATTCTCTCTCTCTTTCTAAAGCGGACCCGGAACCGCTCCACCCAAGTTAGCTACACCCCTCCACCCAACGGCTCCGATCAAGGCCACATAGGCGAGCGGTTTGGGTGTGCGGCTAAGATAATTTCAATTTTTGTGGTCCCACCGAGCTCGGACACATCTCATCCGTTGGGTGGAGCTAAAATGAGGTGGCTCCAATCGGAACCATTGGGTGGAGCTAAGTGCTCGGTGCAGCGGTTCGAAATCCTTCTAAAGCAACAGTGCAGTTAAGAAATTATTGAATTCGAGTAAAGACAGAAGGGTAAGCATACCTGGATTAAAGCCCATAAGGCCCAATAAAGGTGAGAAGCCAAGGCGTAGCAACTTGTCTCAACATAAAGGGCTTCAATATCTTTGTCTGATACCTATTGGAGGAAAACATACTAAGTTGAACATGGTTTTAACAAAATAAACAAATCCAACTTACTATTGATGACAACCAGATGAGTTCGTTAGCCCTGTGGTATACATGACCGAGCTCAACTCACTTTATGGCCAGAGAAAACTATAAGCTTTATTGTCAATACTGACTGAAATAAGAAAACCAGTCAAGAGCAAATTACACACACACACACACACACACACTAGGAAATCAAACTGTTGTGCATGGTAAATAGAATAAGCACTCTGATATTTGTTACTTGCGAACAGTCAAAAAGCATATATGTGGCATGATGCAATAGCATTCACTTCTTTAATAAAATTGGGTTTTTTTTTTGAAAAAAAATGACTTGATCTATTACAAAGTGAAACTTGAAATTGCATTTAGTGGGGATTGAACCCCCGACCTTTCATCTAGAAGGAGGTATGCTAGAGCTCTAAATAGCTTTCACAACTCACACTGATTTTAGTATTTAGTACTCCCTCCATCCCTAAATAAATGTTGCGGTTGACAAGTCAACGCTTTTAAGAATGAATTTTACTTATTTGTAGATTGCATGTATAATGTTAAAATTGCACCACGACTCATTCCTAATATAGATCTGCAACAATATTTTTGGGGACTGGCCAAAATGGAAAGTGTGACATTTATTTTGGGACGGAGTGTGTGTCATGCACACCATGCAACAATAATAGTTAGTATTAATATATTAACATCACTAGCATCTTTAAAGAAACCATTATATATAATTTAGGCTCTTAGAGGTCAGTGTATAGATGTTGTAACCCAAAAACTGGCATATACCAATGCAAAAACTCAAGGCAACATTACTACAGTTTGCAAGGAAATATACCTTATGTGGCCTTTCAGGTTCTAAGTAATGCCTGAAGAAATGATATTGCTCCCTCCTTATTAGGGTATCTGCATGAACGTCATGTCCAAAGATAATCAATTTAAGTCTATGGAGGCCTTCTTAAAACAGAAGAAGGAATGAAGAGCAGTGTAATATAACTTACAAGCTGTAGTCACAGTCATAGCCAGCATATTCATTGAATGGTTCCCGATGTCAAAGCCTCTGTAACTGTACGATCCATACTCAAAATCTATGAAATAAAGTTTCTCTGAAATCAACAAGGCATAACAAGGGTCAGCTTGAGGAAAATATTATCAGCGGATCCCACATAACTAATGGACTAAAGCTTATCCAGGTGAGCAAGGCGCTTCTTTCTTCTTCTTCTTCTTCTTTTTTTGGTTGCTTTCAATGGGTGATGGGGTGTGTGGTAAAGCAAAAAAAATCTTATAATCCCTCTGTCTCGGAAAGTTTGTCCTATTTTAAATTTTTATGGTCAACATAAATGAACTTAATTTTTTATGGTCAACATAAATGAACTTTGACTAAGGGTCGATCTAATCATTCTAGTGAAATTCTAAAAATTGTAATTGATCAATCATCAAGTGTTTTATCAATAACAATGTTAAGATTTCACTGTGATCATTAAATTGACACCAATGTTTGGTCAAAGTTTCTTTTGTTGATCATAAAAAGTCAAAATGGAATGAAATCGGTAGACACGCTGCTCTTAGGGATATTCCTTTTATTTCTCAGCACACGAATGGCATCTTCTCTCACGGATTTATTGGGGCCGCCCTGTTTTTCTTCGAAAACTAGCCGTTCGCCCAGTCAATCCCCCGGGGCCCAAATAACTCAATTTTCTCATAGTTACTCTAGATGGTGAAGATGTTATTGGACGGTGACAAAGGGCCACGATCCGCAAGGGGGAGCATCACTCTGCTTCCGGGACAGAGGGTATATCATAGGTTGCCCAACATAAATTGGACACCATGTTATGCACGAAAACTATCAGGTCACTGCTTATGACCTCACATCGACATTCAGTGCTTAGTATGAAAAAAATAGTGACTCAAAATCCAAGTACATCGATACAGAGTAGAAATAAATAATCTCTCAAACGATTTAGGTGCAGTATTCTAGGTGATATTTTTACTGGATTATACTTCTCTCAATTCCAGAAATATTTTACTTGGCCAATAACCATTATCAGATGTGCCAAATTTAACCTCCACAAGCAACAATGAGCACAAGTTTCTGTTTTACTTCTTATGCCTCATATGTGCCGAAAAGCAAACAATGAGCACATTTTAGTTGGCCAAAATCGTTTTTGTCCACCGTACTTTCGGGTCACTTTCACTTTAACCATTGTACTTTTTATTAGCATAAACACCATTGTACTATTCCCTCTGTCCCGGAATAATGTCATAGTTGACAAGTCAATGTTTTTAAGCTTTTAGTTGTGTTTCCTTGATTGCCCCAATCTATTCATATGGTAGAGTGACACCTCCTATGGCATTGCAATGCTTGTGCCTACTAGAATGGGTAGTATAGGAAGATCACCAAACTTCATACCCTATTTTTAGTAAGGCGACATTTATTTTGGGACAAACGAAAATGGAATGTAGGACATTTATTTCAGGGAGTAGTTTTTAACTCTCCTGCCCACCCCTAAAAGTTAAAACCCGTTAGTTTTTAATGGATGGAGATCTTTAATTTTCACACTTTCACACCCTAAACTTTTAATGGATGGCCACATCAACACCCCACTCCTCAACTTCCAAAACCACCAATAGCACCACACTACCACCACCACCCACCATCCAAGAGTTCCAACAACGAAAAAAGGTTGGAAGGTGAAGGAACAAAATCGTAGTTCTGCCTAACTTTTCATACGCCGCATCAGATACCGATTTCCTGATTAGGGTTTACTCTCTCGACTTCTCTGTCTCTGTTTCTCTCTTTCTGGTCCTCAAACTTTAGTAAGATCTTTTATCCAGATCAACTTCAAGGCTTTTGTTTAATTCAGTTTCGTTGTATTTTATCGCTACTATAGGGTAATTAGAACGAACGAAACCCTTTAATATGAAGAATCAACTTGTATGGATAAAACGAAAGGCTGTTGGTGGAGGGTTTGTAGAAGGAGGCGGGGAATGGGGAATCCTTTCGAGCAGTTCCACCAGCACGAAGCTATTTTGGTTGTTGTCAACGAGGGTTTTTGGGGGAAGAAGACAATGCTATCAGGATCTTTCCAACATTGTTAATGTTGGTGAGAGTGTTGGGACTCGTGGAAGGAAGGAGGCGTGAATAATAATGGGATACAAATCAGGAATGGGTCAACAACAGCTTTCCATTGGCGGTGTTGGGACTCTAGATGTGGGTGATGGTGGTTGTGTGGTGGTTATGGAAGTTGAGAAAGTGGATGGTAATGTGGTAGTCCATTTAAAGTTTAGGTGTGGAAGTGTAAAAAAAATTAAGTTTTACATGCATTAAAAACTAACGGAGATAACTTTTGGGGCTGTGGAGGAGGTTAATTAGTATGGTGGCATTTTTGTTAATAAAAAGGTGCAATGGTAAAAGTGAAAGTACCCCTAAAGTACACTGGACAAAAACGAATTTG
This sequence comes from Campanula takesimana, assembly GCA_026119855.1. NCBI lineage: Eukaryota > Viridiplantae > Streptophyta > Magnoliopsida > Asterales > Campanulaceae > Campanula > Campanula takesimana. The sequence continues at coordinate 39,819 of JAOWBW010003051.1, forward strand.
GCCTTTTAGTTAAAGGATGCAGAGCTCAAAAAAAATAAAATAAAGCAGAAATCCAAATATCCAACCACAGACAAGCATACAGAAACTAAAGAAGTCTCAGCTAAGATTATTGCATGCAATCTTTTGCATGTACATGAGAGACACTGTGTGTGTGTGTGTTGTGTGTGTGTGAGTGAGAGAGAGAGAGAGAGGAAAAGGGAGTTGTGTGAAACGGGAAAAAGCCACATATCATGGCTTCACAAGCATCAAAAAATAAAATCTAGAAAAAGTGCAAATACCTTCATCATCGTTGAGCATCAGATTCCCAGAAAGCAAGTCATTATGAGCAAACACAACTGGAGCATTAAGGCGACCCGTCAATTCCTGTTTCACAATCACCACACATTGCTCCCCCAAATAAAAAACTACAGCTCATTTAAAACAACAAGAGCTAAAAACCAACTTTGAACAAACAACCTCAAGAGTGCAAAAGTGAATACGTAGTACAAATTTATCTCAGTTAAAGACATGAACCACTAAATCTCTCTCTATCTCTCTCTCTTTGAATTAATTTGGAATGCTAAGAATATGAACGTTCTGTCGTAGATTAGAGTTTATAGGCTCGCATTTCTGAGCATTCACTCATGGTTGCCCAAATCAATTGTTTACTAAGCATGGATTTTCTATATTGCAATTTGATTACTCTTATTCTAACAACAATTTTGACGCTAGACTTGTACTCCCTCCGTTCCAGACTAAGGTTCTTACTTCCTTTTTGGTCTGTCGCAGACTAAGGTTCTTAATTGCTTTATTACCTAAAATGGACCATGGGACCCACTTGTTATTCTCACAACAAAAACTCCCTACCCACTTTATCTCTCCTACTTTCTCTTACTTTTTCATGCTCACAACATTTACTTTTTCTTAATCTCCGTGTAAAGTCAAACTAAGAACCTTAGTCCGGACGGAGGAGTAGTAAAATATGAAAATTTACAATTAGGCAATAAATTATATTCTAATCAATCATGAATAGGCATTCGTCCTATATATCTAAGAAAAGAACATCCAATGCATCAACACACTGTGGAGGTACGGAGGCATCAGATTACACAATCTCCATCGATGTTACATGAGCTTAACCTATAGATAGAGCAACATATTTCCAGTAACTACAATCAATTTGCAAAAATAGGCTACCTTGAGTGAAGTAACTTCATTGTGAACTTCTTCAAATGATACCTTCTCATATGTCTTCTGCTTCTCGATGTCATCAAACTCAAGACTGGATGCTACAAGCAACAATCAAGAGCATCCAACAGAATCTAGTCAATATCAATCTTTTCAATCTATCTGCGAATAAACACAAAGAAAAAGAAGCTAACCTTTTTTAAAGAACTTGGAGATGTCATTCCACAGTTGCGGTTCCTTAGAGCCGGGAATGTCCACCTTATGAAATTTATGAAGCTGTTTAGCTATTTCGGCAGCTAGTTTTGGTTTTCTCATGTCTGCCAAAAAAATACATAAGTGATGATCAAAGGAGGGGTTGTCACATTGAAATAAGAGATAAGAATAGTTTAAGCTACGAAGCTGGTTCTGTTGTTGAAAATAACAGCTAGAAGGACATCTGTTCAGACACAGACATTCGAAATAATGGCCATTGCTACAGGTGACCACACACTAACTGTAGTAAATAAGAAGACATGCCTAATCTTAAGTTATAGTCCCTCCGTCCCAAACTGAACGTCCCGTTTGACTTTTCAAACATTTTAAGGTTACATTAAGTTTTGGAAATTCAGTGATATTAAGCCTTATTTTAGAAATGGGACAAAGAAAAAGGGGAATGGGACTATCATTTTTGGGACCAATGGAGCATATAATATAAACATAGGCACATATCAACATGAACACTACATTTAACCCTTTTGCATCTAACCCATTACAACAAATAATAAACAGACCTCCAAAGACAAATATCCACCATAAAACGTTTTTCTAGTAGATACTTGTCTACTACGATATGGCCTCCTGAACACACCCATCAAGGAAATATCTCTGGTTTAATACTACAGTACTTTAGAAAAAGCAATCATGAATAACCCTTCGCTAGTCACCCACGAACAATTGTTATGAAACATCTGGTGATCATTTCATTAAATTTCCAAAAGTAGAATTATGGGTCAACCCTTCAATCTTCATCAACTAAGAGTAGTGTTCTTCAAGTACTAGTTCAAATCACACGAAGGTGTCTTCATCTCCAGGAGAAACACGACCACTCACGGTCTGTAGTCTTTCACTCATACATAACATCAACAATCTACTTACAAACGTGAGATATCCACTTCAAACCATTTTCACTCCCTACACCTTAATTAATTGTATAGTAGAATATCCAACTTAAACCACCTATAAAAGTACATGGTTGTGCCTTCTCAGAATTGGTATACGATGTGTGCTAATAGAGAACCTAAGAAAACAATACTTACAATTTTCAGTTTCATTTTCAAACGATTCTGTTTGAATAACCATCACTCATGGTGCTTACCTGACGCAACTAATGTACGAGCATCTATAAATGATTGTACCATGCCATTTCCAAAAACACCAAGCAACTTGGCACCAAATCCAGCAGCCGAGAGGTAATGAATGGCCTAAACACAAAGGTAACCAATTACAGAGTGGATAAAGACCTGATATTGAAATAAGTTAATGGACAATAACAAGATAGTTGGCACATTGCTCAAATTGGAACTAAAGTAGTAAGTAGTAATGTTCTCAACAACTAGACTTCTTTGCAACTCTTTTCCATGCAAAAATGTGGCAAGTCCAATCCAAATATCTATCACATTGCTCAAATTGGAAGGCTTTGGCGATTGATGAGCCTTGACTCATTTGGATTACAA
>JAOWBW010003052.1:0-42666 GCA_026119855.1 Campanula takesimana
GGGAGTTTTGGAGCCAAACGGAGTCTCCAAGAAATCTTTCCCGGGCAAAATCATGTATAATGAGAAAGGGAGAGATTCTTGGGCAGAATCTGTAACTGACACACCCAGAAGCGCGTGCATCCCACCTAGGCGGCGGAAGGCGCGCGCGTCTGCCTCAAGAGGCGGAGGCGCACGACTCTGAAAAGAAATTTTTGACAGAATGGACTAGAAAGTTAGAACTGTTATTCAGTTTAGTCTCGGGACTTAACGGAGTCCGTATGAGAACTTACCAAAGTAATAGAAACTAACAGAAAATACTTAAAAGAGGAGAAACATAAAATCAAGTGGCAAATCGGGGTGAGCGGTCAAGGCGGGGTGTCTACAGATCCCCACGGCGGTGTGGATTACGAAGCAAACACGCCGACGAAAGACAAACATCCGCCTAGGACATCACCAAGAAAAAACAAAAGACTCGATAAAGCAGGAATTTGAAATTGTTGGGGATAGAGTTGCGCTGCTCCCTGTGTGAGCGGCTTTGAGAGATAGCGGGATCCGTTTGCTGAAAGCGGGATCTGTTTGCTAGAAGCGGGACCTGTTACTGATAGCGAATCCGTTTGCTGGAAGAGGGACCTGTTCGCTGATAGCGAGATCCGTTTGCTGGAAGCGGGACCTGTTTGCTGATAGCGAGATCCGTTTGCTGGAAGTGGGGACCTTTTTGCTGATAGTGAGATCCGTTTGCTGGAGCGGGACCTGTTTGCTGATAGCGAGATCCGTTTGCTGGAAGTGGACCTTTTTGCTGATAGTGAGATCCGTTTGCTGGAAGCGGGACCTGGAGGACCGTTTGCTTGAATGCGGGACCCGGAGGACCGTTTGCTGAAATGCGGGGCCTAGAGGACGTCTGCTGAAGTGCGGGACCCAGAGGACTTTTTGCTTTGAATGGATGTAGATTTTGCTCGATGAGGAAGCGGTGATTCTGTGGCTCACCCCGGAACACAGTTGTTGTCGTGAGTCGTACTTTGATGTTGACTATTTGACTTTGACTTTTGATGGGGTGCGGGCACAGTTGACTGCGGAGTGCTTTGTGCTGGGTGATGAATTGTAAAACTGATTTTTTGAGAAAATAAAATACACCCTACTTTGAGTGGGAGTTTTTATCTTGTTTCAGTTTTTAGACTGCCTTAAGGGCGGACCAAATTAATGTGTACCCAGCTGAGTGTTTGTTGCCATTAAGCTCCTTCTCATTGCTGGATCCTGAACTTGTCGTTGGTGTGAGCTTTTGAAGTGCCTGGGTTGCTTTCTGAACTTTGACAGGGGCCATTTCTGGAGCATTTTTTACCTGGGTGTGAATACGTGTGTTAGAATTTGAGATATTCATTGCAACATTAAAATTATGAGAGTCGCCACGCCGTTTTAATTATAGCCAAAACATTGAAAAAAGCATTTTTAGTGGGTTCGGGGGTCAAATTACAACAAGAGAAGAATATTTACGTTATCACTCCTATTGCCCGAATTGATCGGTCTTTCCATCATGATGCGTGTATGTAGTGTGTTAGTGATTGAGACCGGATCCAAAGATTGTCTACGTTCCTCTCAATGTGAGAAGCTCAGGTCAGCGTAGTTCGAGAAGAATTTAGAATAGGCAGAAGAATCGGGATCATGCATAATGAGGGGGAATTACCTAAAGATTAGGGTTTAGAAGTAGTCCTAGATCATCCTTGGGTTGATGAACCCTAGATCATCATTGGCTATGAAATAACATGTTAACATGAAGATCGTAACCCTAAATATAGCATAAATAAGGTTTTAACCTAAGAATATGATGAACATGCGAAGAACATATTATGAACATATGAATGTCATGAAGAAAATATGAATAAAGATGTTAGGAACATGAATGTTATGAAGAACACATGAATAAACATATTAAGAATATGATATTATGGATTTAAATTAATAATATGGCAAGAACATGAAGAAAAAGTTAGAAAACTTACCTTTGTTGGTAAGAAATAACCTTGGATCTTCTTGGGATTCTTGAGAGTGTTTTTGGAGGCTTGAATGACTTGATTTGGGAGCAAAATCGTCCCTTAAGAGCTCTCAAATTCGGATCCCCCAATTATGAAGCAAGGGAGGTCTTTAAATAGGAAACTGATGGAGAGATCTGACGGTCAGGATCATCCGGAGCGGATGTGGCCGCGTGCCAAGATGGAGGGGCGGCGGCGACGTTGGCCGCGTGGCCAAGGTGGAGCTTGGGCGAATGTGGCCGCGTGGCCATCGTTGCTGGCTGACTTAATTATTAAGCTAGGGTTTTGCATGTTTTATGGAAACCCTATTTTGGCCATCTTTAAGATGTTCTAGAACAATGAGGTTATTTTGGGAATCCGGGACAAGTCTTTGCAAGGTTTGTAATTCCCCTAAAGTCCTTGTGTATTTGGGAATCCCTAATAAACTCATTTTCAGATCGGGTACTAATAGTAGCCCCTCGGCGACGCTTCTTGCAAAGCAATGTGGGGTCGACGATAAAAGAAGGATCCGTTCTGAAACATGAGTTTCAAAACAGATGAAAGGTAAGGGAACGGCTGAACCTTGACAGCGACCTACGTATCCGCGGGGGAATCAAGCCAAACGTAGTTCAAATCTGATGGGAAATTGAGGATGATTGTCCTCTGATGGGGAGCAACGCTTTCTGCTGGGGAAATGCACCTGCTGGGGATGATAGATAACCACGTCGATCGGATGGCTGAACCTTTTCAGGTTTCCTACGTATCCTCGGAGGAATCAGCCGGTCGTAGTTCGAAGAGATTGGGAAAAACGAGACATCGGACTTCTGCTAGGGATAATAAACCTACGGGCACTATCCTGTATGAGAACGAACATTCGTTAGAAAATGAAGTCATTTGAAGCAAGAGGGATAATGGGAAAATAAAGACTACGCTGTCTAAATAATTCCGAGGTGGAGTAATAAATGCCGAGGTAAACGCAAACAGAAACGCCCGGGTTTCTGCCGATCGCGCTAAAATATTGGATGCTGGATCTCTCGCAACAGAAATGCCGAGGCTTCTGCTGACCGCCAAAATAATAAATGCTGGATCTCTCGCAAACAGAAACGCCGAGGCTTCTGCCAATCGCGATCGATCTAGGATGCGTATGTTATAGAGGCGCCGAAGTCTCTGCGATCATACAAACCCTAAGCAAATATTAGGAAACTGCTAAAATAATAGATGCAAGATCTCTCGCAAACAGAAACACCGAGGCTTCTGCCAGTCGCGATCGATCTAGGATGCGTATGTCATAGAGGCGCCGAAGTCTCTACAATCATACAAATCCTAAGAAAATATTCGGTGACTGCTAAAATAATAGATGCTGGATCTCTCGCAAACAGAAACGCCGAGGCTTCTGCCAATCGCGATCGATCTAGGATGCGTATGTCATAGAGGCGCCGAAGTCTCTACAATCATACGGATCCTAAGAAAATATTCGGTGACTGCTAAAATAATAGATGCTGGACCTCTCGCAAACAGAAACGCCGAGGCTTCTGCCAATCGCGATCGATCTAGGATGCGTATGTCATAGAGGCGCCGAAGTCTCTACAATCATACGGATCCTAAGCAAATATTCGGTTGACTGCTAAAATAATAGATGCTGGATCTCTCGCAAACAGAAACGCCGAGGCTTCTGCCAATCGCGATCGATCTAGGATGCGTATGTCATAGAGGCGCCGAAGTCTATACAATCATACGAATCCTAAGAAAATATTAGGAAATGCTAAAATAATAGATGCTGGATCTCTCACAAACAGAAACGCCGAGGCTTCTGCCAATCGCGATCGATCTAGGATGCGTATGTCATAGAGGCGCCGAAGTCTCTACAACCATACGAATCCTAAGCAAATATTAGGAAATGCTAAAAATAATAGATGCTGGATCTCTCGCAAACAGAAACGCCGAGGCTTCTGCCAATCGCGATCGATCTAGGATACGTATGTCATAGAGGCGCCGAAGTCTCTACAACCATACGAATCCTAAGAAAATATTAGGAAATGCTAAAATAATAGATGCTGGATCTCTCGCAAACAGAAATGCCGAGACTTCTGCCAATCGCGATCGATCTAGGATGCGTATGTCATAGAGGCGCCGAAGTCTCTACAACCATACGAATCATAAGCAAATATTTGGTGAAGAATGTAAATTTTAAGGGGCTTTCCGTTCCCAAAGGTAACGAATATCAGTCAAAATAGTGCTAAGGGCACCTAAAATGAACAAAGGGAAATGTACCAGGGGTAAAACTAAAATTTTGCATGTGGAGGCAAAGATGATGGATCGTTATTAAGTCGCAAACGGGATGAACTCTCAAGGAGTCATGAAGGTGATAGACTCTCAGGGAACCACAGGAGTGATGGACTCTTGGGGAGTCGCAAAGGTGATGGACTCTCGGGAGTTGCCAAGGTAAAGGACTCTTTGGTGAGCAAAAGACGACCACGGAAAGCGTAATGTTTGGGATCCGCTTACCCTAAATTAGGAGGAATACATAATATGAGGCTACGAACCATTAAGATGAAGGTATTAGGTAAGGGACATTTTGGTTGGTTGATTAGGGTAGGATCTAAGGCCTTTAAGGAAAGGGGATGGGTAGCCTCTTAGCCTTGAGATAAGGATGCAAAGATGTTATGGTTGTTTAGACTTGAGATTGTGTCTTGGATACAATGTGGGTTTCCTAGGCTTACGGGCTAGGGTTTGGAGAGAACGTGACTACGCTCGAGGCTAGGGTTCGGAGAGAATATGGAAAGGCAATTGTATCCTAGGCATAAGACTAGCGGGGATTGAGATTATAAATTTCCTAGGTTTCGAGACTAGGGTTTCGGGAATTTGGAAAGGATGTTGTACACAGGGCTTTGGAAATTCCCTAGAACTTGGGATAGGGTTAAAGAGGATGGTGCTTCCTAGGCTTGAGACTAGGGTTTGGAGAGAATGCAGATTCCTAGGTTTGGGGCTAGGGTTTGGAGAGGTTGAGGTTTGGGAACTTCCTAGATGTTAGGGTTTCGAACAAGGGTTTGGAAACTAGTGTTTAAGGACCATGACTCTCCTAGGTTTGGGACTAGGGTTTAGAAATATCCTAGGCTTCGAGGCTAGGCTTGGAGTTGTGGTAGGTTCAGAGGTTGCAAAGGCGTTGGCTTTAGACCTAAGGCTGGGAGTTGAAAGGGTTGTGACTTCTAGGCTTGAGACCATGGACCGTTGGGAAGAGGGATTGTTTTTGTGGAAGGTCCACTAAGCTTGATGTTAGGGTTCACCATTTTCTGGGATTGGTGACTATGGATTGGATTGTTCATGGTAACCTAGGCTTTAGGCTAGGTTTTAAGGCTAAGGACTGTAAACTTCCTACGTTTTGAGACTAAGGTGAAGGAGTTTCCTAGGTCTAGGACTGGGGTTTGAAGGGAATGTTGAATCCTAGGCTTGATGATAGAGTTTAAAGAGGATAATTTCTACCTAGGCTTGAGGCTAGGGCTTTAGAAAGAGTGCGACTACCTAGTCTTGAGGCTAGGGCTTAGAGCGAATGCGACTACCTAAGCTTGAGGCTAGGGTTTGGAGCGAACGCGACTACCTAGGCTCGAGGCTAGGGTTTAGAGCGAACGCGACTACCTAGGCTCGAGGCTAGGGTTTAGAGCGAATGCGGCTTCCTAGGCTTGAGGCTAGGGTTTGGAGCGAATGCGACTACCTAGGCTCGAGGCTAGGGTTTAGAGCGAATGCGACTTCCTAGGCTTGAGGCTAGGGTTGATTGAGTTTTGGACAGGGCATTATATCCTAGGTTTTGGACTAGGGTTCAATAAACGGAGAATTGAGATTGTAAATTTCCTAGATTTCGAGACTAGGGTTTCGGGAATTTGGATTGATGTTGCGTACGGGGCTTTGGAAATTCCCTAGAATTTGGGCTAGGGTTAAAAGGGATGTTGTGGTTTCCTAGGCTTAAGGCTAGGGTTTGAGAGGATATGTGACTACCTAGGATCAAGGCTAGGGTTTAGGAAGGTGTAGCAACCTAGGATCAAGGCTAGGGTTTAAGAAGGATGTAACTTCCTAGGCTTTAGGCTAGGGTTTGAAAGGATGTAATTACCTAGACTTGAGGCTAGGGTTCAGAGAGAATGATATGACTACCTAAGTTTGAGGCTAGTGTTTAGAGAGGATATGTGACTACCTAGGATCAAGGCTAGGGTTTAGGAAGGGTGTAAATACCTAGGCTCTAAGCTAGGGTTTGGAAGGGATGTAACTACCTAGGCTCGGGGCTAGGGTTTAGGAAGGATGTAATTACCTAGGCTTGAGGCTAGGGTTCAGAGAGAATGATATGACTACCTAGGCTTGAGGCTAGGGTTTAGAGAATGTGTTTACCTAGGTTTAAGGCTAGGGTTTGGAGACCGAAAGCATTTGAAGGTTTGTCTTGGTTTAGACCGAGCAAGTTTGAGGTCTAAGAGTGTTGCGGTTTGGGGCAAATGAGCTTGATACCTCGTGGCTGGATAGGCACGATAGATTAGACCTAGGCTAAAGTTCTAGGGTTTAGCTAGGGTAAGACTCAGACATGTGTTAAGGAGACCGGGGCCTAATGGAATGGTAGGCGTGAGATCTATGAGATCAAAGGCTAGGCAGGGTAGCGTTGGGACATAAGGCTTTCAAGCGGGTAAGTCTTTTGTCCTAGAGAAACCGCGTTATGGATTAGGACCAAGCAGGCTTGAGGTCGGCCAAGGAGCAATGGATTGGGATTGGATGATCCTAGTATCTAATACGCATGTCGGGTTTGGGCTCTAAGGTGTGCTAGGTGTGAGCCGTGTGCGAGAAATGGGTCTGGACATGTGACCATGTGGCGCTTTAGGTAAAGGGATTGAGTGTCCAAGACTTTGCTATAGTACAATAGGTGCCTAAGTTGGATTGGGTATGCTTAGGACCTAAGTTTGTCTTAGAGGTCATTGCGCGTGACCAAGCTCGTTTGGAGATTGTGAAGGTAGGCTAGGGATGGGACCCCAAAGGTGTTAAGCGCACGAGTTCTGACCGGACGGGTCTATGGCGTGGCGCGGTACGCAGGAGATCCTATGTGCTTGAGCAGGTTCGAGGTTTAGGCTCGTTGGGGGAGCGATGTTTGAGATCCATGGAGTTTGAGGAGAGTATCGCGTAGGTTCGAGGTTTGGACTCGACTTGGATTAAGTAGGTTGGAGACCTAAGGGGTGAAGGTCAGGCTAGGTAGTCTCTCGCGGCTAATGGGTGATGCTAGGTTTATAGAGGGGTTTAGACCCAAGAAGTATGGATAACATAGATTTAGTTGGTCAGACCAAGAAGGCTTGGGAACTAAAGAGTTCTAAGGGACGAGCTCTAAGGTTATAGACTTAGAGGGTAGACAGTTTTGTGATCTAAAAGGTTTAGGAGTTGAGACCTAAGGTGTGAATCGGATATGCTAGAGACCTATAAGGTAGGTGTTTTGGCGGCCTTGCATGGACTTGGGATCTAAGGGATCGTTCAACAGTTAGACTGGGTAGATCTAAGAGGCTGGACCTAGGAGGATAAGAGAGCTATGGCCTAGATAGGGTAAGGACGAGTAGGTTTGAGATCTAGGAGATCGGGTAGGTTTGGGACCGGTAGGTTCGGGACCTAATGGTTCATCCTAAGGACTTGGCTTTGGCTAACCGGTTTAAGGTTTGAAGGTCTGGGTAGAACTGGTTTAAGGCCTAAGGGGTCATGCTACAAACTTGCGGAAGGTCGAACTAAGGGTTATGATGTAATCTAGGTAAGACTCACCGGGTAGGTTCGGGACCTAAGGAGTTATGGTGTAACCTAGGTAAGACTGACCGGGTAGGCTTGGGACCTAGAGAGTTGAGGGTTTAGTCCTAAAGGTTCCCTAAAGTGTAGGAGATAGGGTAAAGGACCGAGTCAACTCTGGGAATCACATAGATGGGTCTCGGACGGACCGAAGATGTTTTTACAATTTTGTGGAGACCGAGAGTTCGGGTTTATAAACAAAGTGTCGGGGAGGAGAAAACTTTATGAAAGTGTTATGATCTTATACAGATGCCTTATAATTAATTATGGTTCTAATCAATCCAAATAGGTCGTCGCGTGCCGAGTTTGACGATGAGGGGTGCCCTTCTTCTAAGTGTATCCTTGTTGAAGCCTCGGTATTCTCTGAGAAAACCCTTTAGTCGACCCATTCTGTTGGGGAAGCCCCAGTTCGATAAGGGCGTAGAGTGGGGTATCCTACCTCCTTTGAGACGCACCTTTTTTCTGCCTAGACTGCCCTTGCGGGTTTTCAATCTAGCGGGCATCTCTTTTGCGTCATCATTTTTTTTTTTTTTTTTTGAAATCATTCAGTCGACTCAAAAAAGGGAAAAAGAATTGTTTGAAAACATGCGGGGGCATTTTAGGGAGAGTAAGAGAGAGATAAATAGTACTCACATTTTGACTCTTGGGCAACTGAGTGTATATATGTACAAAAGGGAGGAAGCCCCTGCTTGACAGAAAGTGAGTGTTTAGCTCTTTCCTAGATTGTAGAACGGAAGACTTGTCGAGACATTTGAAAATTGTTTTATTCAAGATTCTCATTTGATTGCTCGAGAATGGACCTCGTTGATTAGTTATGCATCTTATGATTATGTTTTTTAGACAAGTAGTCTCGAAATAATAAATGTTTTTGATCAATTGTGAGTGAAGAAGTCAGGAGTAGAAATATGGGGCAAGAGAGAAGAGAAAGAAAATTGGCTACGAGGCGGGTTGTGTATATTTTGGACCGGACCCTAAGGTTGCCTACGTTCTCCTCAAGGTGAGGAGCTCAGGTCCGCGTAGTTCGGGGAGGCCCGGATGATGATGAAGTTGGGTTGAGTTTAGAGGTGTGAGGTTCGTTTAACTGAGGTAAGTTGTTCCTTGTCGAGGCAGGCTGCTTCATTGTAGCTCATGAAGGGAACAAACCAACCCAGCATGGATGTCTATTTGATGATGAGCAACCGCAGTCCATTTCTTTGTCACGACCTTATAAAAAGGGGTCTAATGGTGGGATAAGAGGCGTATGAGGATAGTGTATGGGAGAATGTGTATATAGAGAGTGTACATGAAGTGTGTACAAGGGGTGAGTGTATAGAGAGAGTGTATGGGGGTAGAATGTAGAGAGAAGAGAAAGTGATTCGTTCATCCCAATTGATCGAAGCATTTGTTATTTTGAGATTAATCGTTTACTTAGTTATGTGAATGGTTTGTGGGTCCATTTACCTTTTAATGAGTCGTCATTAATGAGTAAGATTAAGATTAATTCATCATATAAAGATATAGCAATCAAGCAAAAATGGTGAATAAGACAATTTTCATGAAATTGATATATGCAAGCTTATGTCTCAAGTCTAGAGAGAAAAGAAAAGAAATAAAGACCCTTTTATTGGAACTAAAAGATTTAAACTGACTAGTCCGGGGTGGACTTTTACTTAAAGAACAAAAATCGTCTAAGGTGGACTTTTGACTAAGGACACTCTAGAACCTACGAAGACTGAATGACCCTTTTCTTTTCTTTTATTTAAAGGAGGTAGCCCCAATTTCCTCTTTTGCCCATGCCCATGTATTCCGTTGGCGGGTGATGGCTCCGCTGTCAATGAGGCTTTAAATATAATCTCCTCAATTGGAGGCAATCAATGTACTGGTGGTATTGGCAGTGTTTGGAGGGATCCAAGCCTTGCTTCACCTACTTGGTTCATAGTTGAACAAAGGAGACAACTTGCGGCTTGAACTAGACTTTTGTAGAGTTTGGCTAACGGCATACCCAAGTCATTGTACTCGCGTTCATCCTTCCGAACTGTATTTGAGGTGGTTTAGGTACCGGTACCTGTCGTTGATGAGTAGTCTTAGGAGGCATCCCAACGGGGGAAGTCTGTGGCGGCCCGTACATTTTAGGAGCGTACGGGTGTTGACATTGAGCAAGAGGGAGAACTCGGCTGAGGTAATCATAAACGCCACGAATTTCAGACAAATGGCGCCTCTCGATATTTCTTAGGGTCGTATGCATCTCCTTCTAAAAGTGTGTTGCTTGCTCGTTGAGAATGGCCTTAAAGTGGATTGCTTGTTCATCGAGGATGGCTTCGAAGTGGGATGCTTGCTTACTGAGAGCAGTACCGGTGTAGAGGATTGTCCTCGGGATCTTGGGTAGCAGCTTCAGTTACAACTTCGATGTTCCTTGCAGCCGACATGATGCAGAACTCTAGTCATGAAAGAATTAAGCCTCTTAGTTGAATTAAATTAGATTCGTATTTAATGATAAGGCATCGTTATAAAATCATTTTTTGGAAAAGAGTCGGTCTCCACATTTTTGAAATGTATTTTGGTAAAAATTGAAAGTTTGACCGGGCCGAAGTTGCCTACGTTCCCCTTATCATGGGGGAGAGGTCCCACACAATAAGAGACTCAGGTCGCCGTAGTTCGAATCAAGTTAGACTTTTAAAAAGAGGTGAGAGATGACCATAGGGGTCATAAAGAGGGAGATGACTCGGTCCTTGGTCAAGATGGGTGAGGAAGACCTATAGGAGTTGGTTTGATTGAGTAGGGTATGGTTTGACCTAAGGTTTGACCTAAATTTGACCTAAGGTTTGACCTAAGGTTTGAGACAAGAAGTGGTTCAAGCTAGGATGCGACGATAATGGTGGGTTGACCTAGATGGGTAAAGGATAGGTCGACCTAAATGAGAAGGGTTGGATTGACCTATATGGTGAATGAATCAAGATAGCGGGTTGTAGCGGTTTGCCTATGGGATGATCTAAGCGGGATGGACATGGTTTGACCTAAGCGGGTCTAAGGTTTACTTATTCGGGTTGGTAGACTAAGGAAGGTTAGAGATTGACCTAGATGGATCCAAGATAGGTAAGTCGACCTAAGCGGGTCACGGGGTGAACTTGACGGGTCAAAGGTGAAGGGGTAGTTTTAACCTAAGACAGACAAGTTGACCTAAATGGGTCAAGGATGGTGTGTGGACTAAACGGGTTGACCTAGGTTGGTCTGGACGACGGTGGGTCAAATAATGACCTAGGTGGGTCAAGATGACGGTTTGACCTAAGCGGGTTAGGATCAAAGGTAATTGGGTTCACCTATGGAATCAAAGATTGACCTAAGAGGTCGAAAACGGATAAGGTTGACTTAGGATTCCAAGTTTGACCTAAGAGGTCGAAGGTGATTGGGCTGACCTAGGAGGTCAAAGGTTGACCTAAGAGGTCAACGGGTGATAATGTTGACCGAGGGGTCCAAGGGTAGACCTAAGAGGTCAAAGGTGGATGAGGTTGACCTAAGAGGTCAAAGGTGGATGAGAATGACCTATGGGGTCAAAGGTTGACCTAAGAGGTCAAAGACGATAAAGTTTACCTAGGGGTTAAATGTGATAAGGTTGTCCTAGGAGGTCAAGGGTTGACCTAAGAGGTCGGAGGTGGATAAAGTTGACCTAGGCGGTCAAGGGTTGACCTAAGAGGTTGAGGGGTGACCTAAGAGGTCGAGGGTGATAAGGTTGACCTAGGAGGTCAAGGGTAGACCTAAGAGGTCAAAGGCGGATAAAGTTGACCTAAGGGGTCAAAGGTAGACCTAAGAGATCAAAGGTTGGTACGATTGACCTATGGGGTCAAAGGTTGACTTAAACGGATAAGATTGACCTAGGGGGTCAAAGGTTGACTTAACGGATAAGATTGACCTAGGGGGTCAAAGGTTGGCCTAAGAGGTCAAAGGGTGGTAAGGTTGACCTAGGAGGTCAAAGGTTGACCTAGGGGGTCAAAGGTTGGCTTAAGAGGTCAAAGGTAGATAAGGTTGACCTTGGAGGTCAAAGGTTGGGAAGGTTGACCTAGGTGGTCAAAGGTTGACCTAGGAGGTCAAAGGTAGGTAAGGTTGACCTAGGGGGTCCAAGGTTGACTTAAACGGATAAGATTGACCTAGGGGGTCAAAGGTTGACTTAAACGGATAAGATTGACCTAGGGGGTCAAAGGTTGGCCTAAGAGGTCAAAGGGTGGTAAGGTTGACCTAGGAGGTCAAAGGTTGATCTAGGGGGTCAAAGGTTGGCCTAAGAGGTCAAAGGGTGGTAAGGTTGACCTAGGAGGTCAAAGGTTGACCTAGGGGGTCAAAGGTTGGCTTAAGAGGTCAAAGGTAGATAAGGTTGACCTTGGGGGTCAAAGGTTGGGAAGGTTGACCTAGGTGGTCGAAGGTTGACCTAGGAGGTCAAAGGTAGGTAAGGTTGACTCAGGGGGTCAAAGGTTGACCTAGGAGGTCAAAGGTAGATAAGATTGTCCTAAGAGGCCAAAGGATGGTGGGATTTTGACCGAAGCGGGTCGAGATGAAGTGTAGGCCCAAATGGATCGCAATGATGGGTAGGTGACCTAGATAGGCCAAGATGAGGAATTTTGATAGATGGCCCAAGGGGTGAGCGATGGACCTTAGAGGTCGTCTAAATGTAATGCACATTTTATTTTGCGAAAAGTTTTGCATTTATTTACATCCTAAATGGTTGGTCTAAGGAGTGTCCTAATCTCTATGTGTGGTTTGACACGGGTAAGGTAAAAGGTTCCCACCGCTCGCGGAACATACACGGTGAGTGGAGTAGACGAGTGACTCGAAAAGAGGGCGGCAGTAGCGCACAAATTCCTGCACATCAAATACTCCGGGTAATGGGGACCTGTGCAGTGCTGACATGGACTAGTGGTAGTGTGAGGCAAGAAACTAATTCTTTTTAGGGAGAAAAGAAAGAAGCTTTGAACGTTTGAATGATGCGTGCAATGCATGAGAGAGAGAGAGAGAGAGAGAGAGAGAGAGAGAGAGAGAGAGAGAGAGAGAGAGAGAATAATGTACAAGGGAGCATAGCATAGTTTTGTTTGACCCTAATACTAAAGCGAAGATAACAAGGGTACATGGTACAAGGTACAAGGTACAAGTATTAACATGGCGGAGTGCGCGGGTGCATGTGTAAACATGGCTTAACTGTAGGGGGCACGTGAAAACATGGCAAGTGTGCATGTGTAAACATGGCAGGTGCGTGCATGTGTAAACATGGCAGGTGCGTGCATGTGTAAACATGGCAAGCATCATGATGTGACGAAAGTTAGACCCACTAGTTTGAAAAGTTTCAAAGCAGTCCCCAGCAGAGTCGCCACTGTGAATACGTGTCTTAGAATTTGAGATATTCATTGCAACATTAAAATTATGAGAGTCGCCACGCCGTTTTAATTATAGCCAAAACATTGAAAAAAGCATTTTTAGTGGGTTCGGGGTCAAATTACAACAAGAGAAGAATATTTACGTTATCACTCCTATTGCTCGAATTGATCGGTCTTTCTATCATGATGCGGTGTATGTAGTGTGTTAGTGATTGAGACCGGATCCGAAGATTTCCTACGTTCCTCTCAATGTGAGAAGCTCAGGTCAGCGTAGTTCGAGAAGAATTTAGAATAGGCAGAAGAATCGGGATCATGCATAATGAGGGGGGAATTACCTAAAGATTAGAATTTAGAAGTAGTTCCTAGATAATCCTTGGGTTGATGAACCCTAGATCATCATTGGCTATGAAATAACATGTTAACATGAAGATCGTAACCCTAAATATAGCATAAATAAGGTTTTAACCTAAGAATATGATGAAACATGCGAAGAACATATTATGAACATATGAATGTCATGAAGAAAATATGAATAAATATGTTAGGAACATGAATGTTATGAAGAACACATGAATAAACATATTAAGAATATGAATATTATGGATCTAAATTAATAATATGGCAAGAACATGAAGAAAAAGTTAGAAAACTTACCTTTGTTGGTAAGAAATAACCTTGGATCTTCTTGAGATTCTTGAGAGTATTTTTGGAGGCTTGAATGACTTGATTTGGGAGCAAATCGTCCCTTAAGAGCTCTCAAATTCGGATCCCCCAATTATGAGGCAAGGGAGGTCTTTAAATAGGAAACTGATGGAGAGATCTGACGGTCAGGATCATCCGGAGCGGATGTGGCCGCGTGGCCAAGATGGAGGGCGGCGGCGACGTTGACCGCGTGGCCAAGGTTGGAGCTTGGGCGAATGTGGGCCGCGTGGCCATCGTTGCTGGCTGACTTAATTATTAAGCTAGGGTTTTGCATGTTTTATGGAAACCCTATTTTGGCCATCTTTAAGATGTTCTAGAACAATGAGGTATATTTTGGGAATCCGGGACAAGTCTTTGCAAGGTTTGTAATTCCCCTAAAGTCCTTGTGTATTTGGGAAATCCCTAATAAACTCATTTTCAGATCGGGTACTAACACTGGGACGCGGGCGCTTCCTCTCTTGGCGACGTGACGCGCGCGCCTTGTAGACCGGTGTCGGGAGGCACGCGCCTCTTGGAGGCAAAATTCAGGGCCTGATATTTGCTGACCAAAAGATCCCCCAACAGCTATAATATCAACTTCTGGTCGGTAATTCGATTCCAACAGCTTTCTTCTGCCATTTTTTAACACCATTTTATTGCCCAATTTTTCTTATAACCTTCTTTCCCATGGCCTCTAACCTTTTTAGTCTTGGTGCCGAGGTTGTCAAGAGTTACGAGAAGGATTTATCGACATTCGTTTATTCTTTCAAGACCCATCCCAAAAATGCTTTCATCAAAGATTTCGGATTTCAAATTCTTTTTACTTTGCGAACATTGAAGCCGGATTGGGACTTGTTGAAGGTTGCTGCAGCCTTCTGGGATTGTGATAGCCATGCATTCAACTTTTCGGCTAATGAAATGGTGCCGACTGTCGATGATTTTGGGGCCATTTTGGGTATGCCTTTGGCCGGTCGGATTGCCGTCCCTAAGTATCACCGCGGTGTTGCTGATTCTTGGGTTGACCTCCTGAATCTCCCTGTTAGAGAGGTGAAGAAGATGATGCACGGGACCGTTGTTGACATAACTGAGCTTCCGATGTTTTTCAGTTTGCATTCGGAAGATGTCGCGGTTCAGTCCTTTAAGAGAAATGCCATGGCTGTCTGTCTTTTCAGCGAGGTTTTGTTTGTCACTCCTCTGGGTACTGCGGATGCGCAGTTGGCTGAAATCGTGTTGTAGGTGAAAGGAAAACGACTCAGCATAATTCCGCTCGTTGTAGGAGACCTTGCATGGTTTGGACGAATTGCACCGTACGGGCGAGATGCGACGAGGAAGCCCCTTGCTTTTGACCATATGGCTTCGGGAGCATTTCAGGCTTTATGCGTCAGATGGCGACCTTTCTCCTTTTGCTGTTCATAGGCGACGGTTGCTGATTAGAGATTTGACTGAAGAGGGTTGGAGGAGATTTTTTGCTTCTCGTCTTACAGCTGACGTTGAGTGGTGCCCTTGGGGTCTTCGCCCTTTTGTGGAGTGGAGCTCTGGTTTTCAGTATGTGGTTTTACCCGGGTTGAGAGATTCTTCGTTTTACCACCAAAACGGGTTTTGAGGCAATTTGGCCATCAACAGATAATTCATTTTCCGAGGAACGGGAGGCTTCATCCAGTTTCTTATATGGGTCCGGACTTCTCGAATGAGCTTCAGTCGGCTTGGGGAGATAATCGTAACCGTTGGGCTTCCGCTCCTTTGCATCGGGGTAGTATTTTTCTTCCCGAGAGTTACTTGGATCACTTGCTGGTACCGTCTACCACGGAATTACTTGGGTAGATGCTCTTTGGGCTGAGTTGTTAGGGAAGGACTTTGAGCCTAGCAGTGCTTTGAGGTACAAGGAAGCTGCTGCTGATGTGAACAACATTCTAACTGACCCTTTTGGTACCCCTTTGGATGACTTTTATGCTCGGAGGTGCTCTGTTGCGCAGAAGGTATCGGTCCGCATCAGTGTTCCTAGGCCTCCCAAGAAGAGTAGGATTGATGGTCGTTCGGGTGGTCCTTCGAAGGCCAAGAGAAAATTAGATTTTTCCTAGTATCCCCAAGAGATTGCAATTAAAATAGACCACTTGTTAGGATTTTAATGTTTTATGTCTTTTATTAGCTCAGCAAAATCCGTTGTAATGATAAAAAAATAATTCAAGAAATGAATAAAAATTGCATCTCGTTAATTTGAAATGATTTGGGTATTTGTTCATATTTCAGACCGCACCCGAAGGTGCCTACGTTCCTCCAGTGTAGAGGCTCAGGTCTCCGTAGTTCAAACAAACGAAGACCATTTTTTTTTTGTCCGCCCTGTTTTTTGCCTAGACCACCCTTTCGGGTTTTCAATCTAGCGGGCTTCTTTTTTGGCATGTGCTCTAATTTTTGCCTAGGCCGCCCTTACGGGTTTTCAACCTAGCGAGCTTTTTTTTTTTTTTTTTTTGATGGTCTTCATTTATTAGACGTAAAATCTCTTCAACTTGTCAAGGTTGACTTCCTTTGGCAGCTGATCTCCGTCTAAATCCACGAGTCGGACTGCACCGCCGCTTCGTATCTTCTTGACTACGTACGGACCGATCCATCGGGGTCCCCATTTTCCAAGGGGGTTCATGGCATTAGGAGGGTGTTGTCTTAGGACCAAATCTCCCACACTGATGTTTTGGGGCTTCACCTTTTTGTTGAAAGCCCTAGCCATTCTTTGTTGATAGGCCCTCGTACGTTCGATTGCCCTTACCCTTTCTCGTCGAGTAGGGCTAGCTGTTCATATTGACTTTGCATCCAATCGACTTCATTGACTTGGTTCTTGAGGAGGACCCGTAAGGATGGGACTTCGAGCTCTATAGGGAGTACAGTTTCGGAACCATATATCAGTGCATAAGGAGTTTCTCCAGTCGCTGTCCGTATTGACGTGCGGTAGCCCCATAATGCTAGAGGTAGCTTTTCGGGCCAATCCGTTCTGGTGGAGGCCATTTTCTTCACAATGGTCTCGATTGTCTTATTATCTGCCTCGACCGCGCCGTTTGCTTGAGGGCGGTATGGAGATGACTTGTGCTTTGTAATCTTGTATTCTACCAGGAGCGCGTCCATCTCTTTCTCAAAGTGAGAACCATTGTCTGAGAGATGATTTCATGAGGAACGCCGTACCGGCACATGATATGGGTTTTTACGAATTCGGCCACTTTCTTGGCGTTGAGAACTCGATAAGCCTGTGCTTCGACCCATTTTATAAAATAGTCCACGGCTACTAGGACGAAAGATTATCCGTTTCTGCCAGTAGGGTGAACTTTGCCGATGATGTCTATGCCCCAACAAGAGAAAGGCCAAGGCGTGGTCATATTGTAAAGCTGTGAGGGTGGAGCGTGCTGTAGATTGGCAAGGAATTGGCATTTGGCGCACCTCTTGACTTTCCCGATGCAGTCCCTTTCCATGGTACTCCAATAATAACCATGTGGAGTATCTTCTTGGTCAACATAAACCCGTTCATGTGGGGCCCACATTCACCTTCGTAGATCTCATGCATTATTTCTTGAGCTTCGGTCTCACTGAGCATAGGAGATTGATCCCTTCGTGGTGCCTTTTGTAGACTTGGTCCCCAATCAGTACATATCGGGAGGCTAGTCTTTGCAATGCCATTTGGGACTTCTTATTGCTATTCTCGGGATAAGTAACATCCTTGAGGAAATTCATGATATCCGCATACCACGGGGAGTTTTGCTTGGACCTCGTTGATCTCGATACTCATGCAGTATGCCGAACTGTTCCTTCGGGAAATTTTGAAGGGCTTCACCATTTACCCTCAGGTATTTCGACCAGTGAAGCGATGGTGGCTAGTACATCAGCAAAACGGTTTTTGTCCCTTGGCAGGTAGTTGAAGGTGATTTCTTGAAACTGTTCAACCAACTCCTCGAGATGTGACCATACCGTTGTAGAGTCCAGTCTTGAATCTTCCACTTTCCAGATGTCTGATTGATGATGAGCAAGGAATCACCAAATACCTTTAAACTTGTGACATTTCTCTTGAGGGCTGCTTCGAGCCCCGCTATGCATGCTTCGTACTCAGCGATGTTGTTGGTGGTTTCAAATTCGAGGCAGATAGCGATTGGAGTATACATGTCCTTTGGATCAACAAGTAACATCCCTATGCCATATCCATGCTTATCGGCTGCGCCATCGAAAAAAAGTTGCCACTTTATTATCTTCTGTTGTAGCGCAAATTAAATGCTCATCGGGCAACTGTACATCTTCCCCCTTTACTTCGTCACACGGAAATTCAGCAAGCTGATCACTGAACACTTTCCCCCTGATGGATTTGAGTGTGACGTAAGTGATATCGTAGCCGGCGAGCATGAAATACCATTTGGCTATTCTTGTTGACATGAAAGGCTTCTCGAAGATGTAGCAGAGCGTTTCCACTTTGCTACTAACTTGATTGGGAAGGCCTCCATGTAATGCTTGAGCTTTTGAGTAACCCAAACAATGCAGCACAAGACTTCTCTAAGACAGAGTAGTTCTTTTCAGCTCCTTGAAATCGGCGGCTGACAAAGTAGATGCATTCTCTTTTGTGGAGTCTCGCTGTTCTTGTGCTAACATAGCCCCTAGGGCTTCATCATTGACAGTGAGATAGAGCAAGAGAGGCTTCTCCTTGTGCGGTGGAACCAAAAGTGGAGGGCATGTCAAGTAATTCATCACTTGGTCGAAGGCTTCTTGGCAAGCATCGGTCCATTCTAGAGCCACATTCTTTTTGAGTAGCTTGAAGATCGGCTCACACATGGAAGTGAGTTTGGTGCACAAATCGACTGTGTATTGAAGTCTGCCCATGAAACCTTTGATTTCCTTCTGCGTCTTTGGAGGAGGCATGTCAATGATTGCCTTGATCTTGGAAGGATCGGCTTTAATTCCCCTCTCAGTGACCATGTAACCGAGAACCTTTCCTCTGACGACCCCAAAAGTGCACTTTGCGGGATTTAGTCTCATGTTATGTTGTCGAAGTCTTTCAAAGAATTTGCGAAGATCGATCAAATGTTGACCGTTGGTTCCCTTCGAATGGATGATCATGTCGTCTACATAGACCTCGATCTCTTTATGAATCATGTCATGGAATAGATCCGTAACAGCCCTCTGGTAGGTAGCCCCAGCGTTCCTTAGTCCGAACGGCATGACTGTGTAGCAGAAAGTGCCCCATGGTGTTGTGAAAGCTTTCTTGTGTTGATCCTCTTCGGACATGAGCATCTGATTGTAACCGGCAAAACCGTCCACAAATGAGCGGACTTCATAGTTGGCAGTCGAATCGACGAGCATGTCGATGTTTGGTAGTGGAAAATCATATTTCGGGGAAGCTTTGTTCAAATCCTGGAAGTCCACACAAACTCGAACCTTGCCGTTTGCCTTTCTGACTGTCACAATGTTGGCTAGCCAAGTCGGATACTCAATGACTTTGATGAAACTCATACTGAGGAGCTTTTCAATCTCTTCTTTGACTTGTAGAGACCATTCTGGTTTGATCTTTCTGAGCTTCTGCTTTACTGGCTTGGCGTCCTGTCTATAGAATTCTGTGCTCCGCGACCTTTCTGTCTAAACCCGGCATGTCTTTGTACGACCATGCGAATACATCCACAAACTCTTTGAGCAGTGCAGTCAATCTGTCTTTGTCTTCCCCCTTGAAGAAGCTGCCAATCTTCGTTTCTTTCGGCTCTTCGTCGGTACCCAGATTAACAACATGCAATTCCTCATCAGCCCCTGGACCATTTTCACCACGACAACGAACCTGTTGAGCTAGTTCATTTAGGTATGTTATGTTTTCGTGGTCTATTTCATCATAATTTGAATCGTTATTAACTTGTTCATTAAGTCGTTATTAGTTAATTCATCATTTATGATGTTTGCAATCTCGGGGTACTCAGAAATATCGAATTTTTCATTAGCAAAGAAAGGAAACACACGCTCGGCTATTGCCTCCATATCCTCTTGGGTGAGGGTATTAGAAACACTCTCGGACTCGAAGTAAGTGTGAGCCGCTCTTCCTTTGTTGCTGTACGGGGTATGCAACCCATTCTCGGATCAAGAAATCCTCGGATACTATGGGCCCCTTCATTGAATACCAGTTGTTGATTGGCTCGGAGCTTGGCGGGATCTCACTGATGGTTTCCTTTCTGACGATGGTGTCGTAGATGGCGTTGACTTGACAATCGTCCATGATGGCAAATTCTTCGCACATGGAGCCTAGATCAGATAGTTCTTCCCCCACGGTAATCTCTACCTCGACTCTATAGTCACTTTCTTGCCCCACCACTCTCGGAGTGACATTGGAGTAGGCTCCTTTCTTGTGTCGGAATTTCACAATCAGTGAAGATCTCGAGACCGGCTTTCTGACGCCCTTGTTCTTAACCCATGGTTCGGGAAAGATCATGTACGGAGCATCTTCCCCTTGGCGAACAAAATAACCGTTTAGTGTGTTGCGGTAAGGCCTCAAGTTAGGGATTTCATATTGTCGACCTTCTTGCGAGCTCGGGTTTTTTGACTCTTGACTGCTTGCTCGTATTTCAAGTCATCTTTGGTAGGCTCGTATCCCAGACCAAACTTGTTCTTGACAAAAAGAACTTCTACGGGGTGCAATATCCCTTGTTGATGCTTCCCTAGGCCTAGACCGGGAAAGTGATTCATGTTCCTCATCATGCGGAGGATTTTAGGATTGCCGAGGGTCCATTGTCTGTTTCCCCCTTCTTTGTCGATGGTGTTGACGCCAGAGAGAGTGGAATCTTCTATCCCGTGTTGAACTTGGTGAACGGGTTGTCCCCCATTTTTGTGGATGGTGACATTCTCGGCCATGACGGTGACTATCTCGTCCTCATTTCTGATCTTGACACATTGATGGAGAGTGGAAGGGACCGCATTGGAACTGTGGATCCATGGTCGGCCCAAAATCAAGTTGAATGAAGCAGGGACATCAAGTACTTGGAATGGGACGGAACATGATCATGCTTCCAAATTCGATATCAACTTCTAGCATTCCCATGACTGTACGGGCAGTGCTATCGTACCCTCTAATGACTTGGGCGGAGGGTTGTAAATCGGAGCTTTTGAACCCCAGTATGCCATGACTCGGTTAGGCATTAAGTTGAGTGCAGAACCACCGTCTACTAGAACTCTTGATATGGGTCTCTCCCTTATCCTTACTTTGAGGTAGATGGCTTCATTGTGTTTGGACCCAAATGGTGGGAGGTCCATGTCGGCAAAAGTGATGACATTACCGAAGTGAATGTGACCTATCATTGATGTGAGGTCCTCGGGAGTCGTGTCGGGAGAGACTGATGTGTCATCCAAGTTCTTGATGACGAGGTCTCGGTGTTTCTTTGATGATGCAATAAGGTCCCATATGGATATGTTGGCTTGCGTCTTCTTGAGTTGTGTTAACAAAGGATCTTCGGGTACGTCGCGTGCTTGCGATCTTTGAGAAGATGTGTTGGTCGCTGCAGTATTGGGAAGGATTGTGCTCGTTGTTACTCGGCCACTGCGAGTGAGCACGTTCACGGTCCCGTGTAGCTTCTTCTTCCTATTATCTAAGACTTCCCTCATAATCTCATCATAAGTCACAACATAACAAGAATTATCAAGTTTATTCATATCATCGGAGCCCTTATTAACAATTGGGATCGAATGAGTGGTTCCTTCAAACTCTCCTACCTCTATTACATTGACACCACCCTCATTAGGGATTATGAATTGCTTCTTGTCTATGAGGTCTTGTATGGTGTTGCGGATGGAGAAGCAATCCTCGGTGAGGTGGCCGGTGCATTGATGGTAGTCACACCATTTGTGGTGGGCATGATTGGGACGGAGCGGTTATGGTTGCTTGTACCCTTGAAGAGGAGTGATTTGTCCCTTGGCCTTTAGAGCTTCATAGGCCTCAGTGATGGTCATGCCATTGAGAGGAGTGTAGACGCGGTTATTTTGGAACCGCTTGCCTTGTGGTGGAGGGACCTTCTTGTAATTCCCCTTGTCGGTAGTAACGGCATTGACAGAAGCCTCTTTGTTTGAATTAGAGGCGGCCTTGTAACGATAGGTAGGAGTGGCCTTCTTAATCTCCCTGAGCAAGTCATCCATGCGTACCCCCGCCTCATACATTTGGGAGAAGTCGGAGTAGCAAGCCCCACTTAGGTGGGTGCGGAGATCAATCTTGAGACACTTGAGAAAGATGTCCATTTGCTCTTTTGTGTTTGGCCTCTCAACAATTTCATAGAGCTTGTCATTCCATCTCCTCGTGAAGTCAATGAATGACTCGTTGTCTCTTTGGGTGGTGTTCTCAAGCTCTTTCCTTGTGGGCCGGTGAGTGGTGTTGCCTTGATATTGATTTTTGAAGGCAAGCACAGCGGCATCCCAATCAAAACGGACAGTGAGCGGGAGAGTTGCATACCAGTCCTTTGCCGCCCCCTCGAGGGTGAGAGGAAATCATTGAGCCATAAATTTTGGGGAGACCTTCTTCGGAACCATAGCCCAAATGTATGTCTCGATGAGCCATCGGGCATGAGTTGCCCTTAAACTTGCTAATGTCGGGCATCTTGAATTTGTCGGGGAGAGCGGGCATCGTGCTCATGAGGAAGGATGACTGATAAAGGCTTGTGTTGGAGCCTTTTCTCATCTTGAGGCCGTCAAATTTTTGATCAATGTAGGCCATGATAGAATCGACCATTTTGGGGTCGTTGTTGTCGGTGCTTGGTTTCCCCACTTTTTTGGTACGGGCACTGACATATGGGCTTTCAAACAAACCCTCGGTCCACTCGGATTCCTCATTGTCATTAACCCCCTTGTTCTTGGAGAGTTTGAGGAGCTTGGGTTTCAATTGGTCAACCTCGGCCTCGTGGGCCTCCCTTTGACTGTCGACATGAGCTTGCCACAAGGCTTCTTTGGTTTGAGCCTCGTTGTGGAGAGTGGTGACTTGTTGTTGAAGAGTTTGGACCATGGCAGAGAGTTGCTCGAGAGTCATGGCGTTGTTGGTGCTGGAGTCGCCGGCCATTGATGATTCGGAGAGTACCAATCGGACCTATAATTGGAGAAGTAGCCCTTGTCAGTCTCGATTCACACTTTCGGTCCATAAAGAGGTTAAGAACACACAGTTGGGCACACGACTCGAACCACATAAGAAAAAGACTCTTTTTTTTATTATTTTATAAGTCGGAGGGAATGGGTCCCTTTTGGGGTTTCTAAGAAGATAATGGAATCGTCACACTAGTATATAGACCATCTCGCGGTCCCATATACTCATCGGATTCCATCACGTTTGTGAATCCTACATGTGTCGGGATTAAACTAAATTAATGTAGTAAAGCATACATGCGGGACGGATTTTTTATTTTCGTCCAAAATAACCACTTTTGGGGACGGATTTTTATTGCGTCCGTTTCAACAAGTTGGCATGTATGATTTGAAAACATTAGTTTAGGGAAATCTTGGTACATGGAAACCGACTTGGTCACGGAGTGTTAGACCCTAACTAGAATTGTGTGGTTTGTGCTCGGCTAAAGAGAGGCTTAAAGGTCACCCCCAGCATGTAGTCATGAACTACGCCACGGGCTGAGGTTTACCGCTTCGAAAGAGTCAAGGTCGAGTGGAGCTTGAAACTTTCTAGGACGGGCCTCGACGGGTTTGGGGTTGGACTTGTGCGACTCGGTAGTGAGCAATTTATAGGAGTAATGTGCATGTAGTGTGAGGTCTATCACGTGACAAAATTTATTTATTTATTTATTTTTTTGAAAAGAAAAGATAAAAAACAAACACATAAGCACGTAAATTACAACTCCCGAATCACGCGTGTGACCGGTAAATAAACACAAAGTTCAACAGTCCAAGGGTTCAATTCTGTTCTGATGCAGGCAACTGTGCCCATACCCCACTGTTCTGTTCAGTCACTGAAACCTGTTCTTGCTCTAGAAATTGGCCCAGAAGCGCGCGCCTCGGGCTGGTGTTGTGGGAAGCGCACGCCTGGCGCATTGTATCTGGGAGGCGCCCGCTTCTGGGCTAACCTGTCAGATTATCAGAAACTTATGGACTCAGGGGATTGCCCTGGTCCTGATTGTGTGATGAAACCCCTGCAATGTTTGTTAGCACGAAATAATAGGAAGAATAGGAAGAACACATGGAAGGCGGGCGATTCTGGAATTTGACGCGGGACGCGCGGGCTTTGGACCATGAAGGTCCGAGGCGCGCGCTTCCCATATCAATTTCCAGAATGCTTAGAAAAGTGAATTATGAACAGAAACACAAGTTTAACCCTCAAGCAATCCCCAGCAGAGTCGCCACTGTAGATACCCCGGGGGCGGAGACCGCGGCTTTAGGCTAGAGCGCGCGAGCTCGTCCTAGGATGTCTAATTGTGTTTTAGAGTCGCCACCCACGTTTTTTAGGAACATAAGAAAACCTAATGTTTATGAGCCTAAGTTTGATTTACGAAAACAGAGATTGTTTGGGATGAGGGGTTCGGGGGTTAGGTTACAAAATGGGAAGTACTTAAACACCCATTTCTCCCGAGCAAAGTCGGTCTTGTTTGTTCATAATTCACCTTAAAGATAAATGTGTTCTTCCTATTTGAATGATGATAAAAAAGGGTTTTAAAGTTTAAAATGTAGGGAGATGACTCCTAGGCCAATTCAATGTAATGAAAAGACCATTGGTGTCATGTCCCAAGTGGTTTTGGGGTGATTGCACATTTGATTGAAGAAGAAGAAGAAGAAGAAGAAGAAGAAGAAGATGAAGAAGAGAAGAAGAAGAAGAGAAAATTTAAGACATTTACCTATAGTATCCTTCAAAGAGAACCTCTTGAAAACCTTGAAGAAGAGGTTGAATACTTGGAGAGAATACTTCTTAAGGTCCAAAGTTTTTTAGTTGAAAAAGGTCTAAAAGAAGTCTCAAGGAAAAGTCTAGAAAAGAAGTGAAAAAAGGTCCCTTCCAATGATGGATTGGAGGGGTTTTTATAGTTGAAAGAGGGGAGTTTTTGGAGCCAAATGGAGTCTCCAAGAAATCTTTCATGGGCAAAATCATGTATAACGAGCAAGGGAGAGATTCTTGGGCAGAATCTGTAACTGACACACCCCAGAAGCGCGCGCATCCCACCTAGGCGGCGGAAGGCGCACGCGTCTGGCCTCAAGAGGCGGAGGCGCGCGACTCTGAAAAGCAATTTTTGATAGAATGGACTAGAAAGTTAGAAATGTTATACAGGTTAGTCCCGGACTTAACGGAGTCCGTCTGGAACTTAACCAAAGTAACAGAAACTAACAGAAAACACTTAAAAGAGGGAGAAACACAAAATCAAGTGTGCAATCGGGGTGAGCGGTCCAAGGCGGGGTGTCTACAGGTGCAAAGTGGGACTAAAGGCAAATTAGAGTGTTATTCTGGGACAAAATTCGGTTTGGGGTGCAAAGTGGGATTGCCTGGATACTTTGGGGGGGGGATAAACATATTTTGGCCCAAAAAACCCGTCAAAATCGAATCAGGAAAAACCAGGCCCAAACCAAGGAGGTTCCGATCGGGTATTTCACATGGTCCGACCGGACCAGAGGGAGGTCTGACCGGGTCAAGGCCTAGGTCCGGCCGGACCCTCCTTCCTTGAGCCTATTCCCTGTTTTTCCTTAATTCTGATTTTACGCTCTTTTACGCAATTTCAATTTTAGCCTTTTCTTTGATTCGTTCTTTTTGTGTGTGACCCCATAGGATTATATTAAGTTGGCAATGAGTCTAACCAACGTCAATCCCATAAGTCATGAGCGGACTCTAGCAATCCATTATGACTACCCAATTTATATAATTTAACAAAGTTCGTTTATCCTCATAGAACATATCACAATCCTTTTGTCACGCGATATCATATTGAACATAAGTCATGGTCCACGTCAACTTATATTTGTTCAATGCTTTCTCGATCCTGAGTAGATTGATATGAGAAAATGACATTGAACACATCAATTCATTTGAGCGTGGCCACGCATTTCATCAATCTCACTCTTCGAGTGGCCTAAGCAGATATCTCTCTTGAGGGAGGGACAAATTCCATCTTGACTTATTATTCTTCCCTACAAGAATCCGATTATGTCAATCATAGCCTTTATGACTACCTGGTTAAGGGTAGCGGTTGACTAATAATGTTCATCATGTGGAAGACCATGATAATCTCATGTCTAAGGATATAAATGATATAACTATATGAGATTTAATTATGACATTTGACCATGACATAAATCTCATAGTGGGTCATGTCCAGTACTTCTTCACCAACAAGTACCCATAAGTTTAATTTGTATCAAATACACATGATCATCATATGATCATCGATTAAACTTATACTAGTTCTTCATAAGTACTAGGGACGGGGATTATTATAATAAACATGCAAAACATATAATAATCCAGGTTGTTGTCTCCTGAGGCATTTCTCAAGGGCCTAGGGCATAATCTCCAATCTCCCACTTGCACTAGGCCCAATCAACACGTATCAAATACCATTGAGCTTAGCTTATGACCATCATAACAACATGTGGAGGATCTTATGTTAGAAGATTATCCTTGTTATCATCATAAGGTATTTTGCATATTTTGACATCTCCCATATCAATGATTTCTCGTAGAGATGGAAATGTCTGAGTGTGTGTTTGGATCATAGATGAGTTGTAACGACCCCAAAACCCGTCCCTATTTATTTTATATTTTTGGGACTTTTAATTTGACATTATGTGTACATTTTATGTGTTGCATCATATTTTATGACTTGCACATATTGTTTGATTAAATGTGTTATTTACTTAGTTAGTAATAATAATGGTTAAAGGAGTTAAATGATTAAGTTGAAACTTTAGGGTCCTTTGTGAAAATATAACTACAAGGGCTTAAGTGTTAAAAATGAAACTTGGGTGACCAAAAGTAGAAAAGTGGGTAAAATCTTTATAAACTTATCCTTCCTTCTCTCCGTCTGTGTTCATTGTCAACAGCAACATTCTCTCTCGTACTTTCCTAGGGTTAGAAGAAAAAGGTAAATTCAACCTATTTCGATTTAATTCTTTTTATTTACTTATCTGTTTTAAAAACTAATTATATAAAAATAATCAGGGCGTTGAATAGGTCATTTCTACCCGAACAAAACATATTTCTGCGATACTTTTTCCAGAAATAGGTAAGTTACTGATTCCCCTTTAAATATTAAAATGGTCATATATGTTATACTTGATACTTGTACTTGTTAATTTTGTGATTTGAATGATATTTGTGATACTTGTAATTTTGGGACAAAGGGAGTATTAAAGTACTATGAAGAAAACAATGACTTAGGCTTGAAAGTGGTGTTTGGGCATGTATTGCACTTATGGGTATTGTTAGTATTGTTAAAATGTTATTGAAAGTATACTCATACGCTTGGGACGGATGAATTTGGCTTGCAGGAGAAATTTGAGAATTCTGAGTCTGGATTGTGGGCGACCGCCCAGAATAGGGTTCGGCGACCGCCCACAACTACTGAAAGGTTTGGTCTGGGACAGAGCATTTTGGGCGACCGCCCAGTCTGGTTTTGGCGACCGCCCATAATTGCTGAAAAGTTGAGTTGTTCCATTTCAAGTGATTTAAAGTTCAATCTTGGTCTAGGTCTTAGGTGATATCCTAGAGTACCTAGAGGGTTGTTGTGGAACACCCTAGTGTTTGAAAGTGGTTCCTTTGTGAACATAAGATTTGTGAAATTTGACTAAATGTAATTGGATATTGTTGAACATCTTTTGATGTGGTTTGGATTGGTTCATCTTTGTGATGTGTTTGGCTTGGTTCCCTACTTTAGAATCATTGCCCCCAGTTGTTGTTTAAGCAAGTATTCATTACTATGCTCGTGTTTAAAGTCCAGCTGGTACTTGTTATGGAGTCGGGCAGTGGTAGGGATTATAATGGCACACGAGCCAAGTTCATTGTAAGGCTTCTACCATTGGTTTCCCATTTTTAACCCCCTTCTTTGGGCCACGGATTGGGTTTGGGCTAGCTCTCATTTGTGGGAGTTTAGTCACCGTTTGGGTTATGACTTTGTGTCATTTTTCCCCCGTTGTTGTTGTTGTTGTTTGGTTCATGAACCGGTTTCAGCCCTTTGGTGCTGCTCAGTTGATACCTCTCAGATGGTTATATGTTTGATTCGATAACCTTGGCTCAGTATCCACAGCTGAGTGTTTATTTCCGCCTTACATGTGGAAAGATGAGTTGGCTTTGCCTATCATGTTACGTGCTATGTGAATGTTTATTGACATTGTTCAATTATGAGTATCATTTCAGCATGTAACGTAGTTGCATTTTAGTAGCTTACTGAGATTTATTCTCACCCTTATTTGTTTACTGTTTTAGATAAAGGAGAGCCCAGTGGATAGGTCACTTCACAAGGGAGGACGTCGAGGTGGTGATTTTGGGTAAGACATTTTGGGACATGTGTTATGTAAAGGCTACATTATGTAAATGTATATCCTTTTGGGTAGTATACCCGTGACTTCATCTTTGTATCACCTATTTTTGGAACATGTTGGTGATTTGTAAATTTGTAAGTAAAGTGTGTAAGCCTTCTGGCTAAGTACTTTGGATTGTGAAAGTTTGTTTGTGTGAAATGAAGTCAAGTTTTAAGTAAATGTATTTGGTTATATGAAACTTTTATAAAAGTACATTTCGAAAAATTTTCCTAAAATGTTTTATGACGTCTTCCTATCGTGTCCCGAGCGTGGGGCCAAGTAGGACCACGGGTACGGGGCGCGACAGTTGGTATCAGAGCTAGGTTGTAGATGGTCTAGAATGACTAAGTGACCTAGGAGGGTAGTTGTGTATAGAGTGAGTAACGTTGAGTGTCTTATGCAGGTATTTAATGAAAATGGTTGAGACTGAAGGAGATCAGGCTGGTTCTACTGATGAACCTCCTGCTGCTCAAAAGCCAAAGCCTGCTGTTGCTCAAATTCCTTCATCTCAGATTCCATCTACCGATCCTAGAGCCAAGCAGATTAGGTTTGCACCATCTCTTCTTGCCGGTGCAACACTTACTACTCTATCTGTAGTTATCAAGTCTGAACCTGAGGTTGCCGATGAAATGGCTGAAAGAAGAAGATTAATTGCCTCTGACTTAGGGGTAAGAGTTCCTCTACAGAAAGGAATTCTAGATCTTCCCTATTTACCTGAGCTCCATGCTGCTGCTGATGTAGCCTCTGGACCTATTATCAGAAAATGTAAACCGATCAGGAACCCCACCTTCCATATTTTCTTCAGAAACCATTGGTCATTCACCAATAAAGTTTTGTCAAAGAATTGGGTATTTCCTATTGATCATCTCCACCCCTTTGTTCGTCGGTTGCTTCAGTTTCATGAGGAAAGAAAGGAGCAAGTTCCATCTGGCGTCCTTACTGATTATGTTGATTATAGAAGCCTGAACAGGCTCACCGACATATACAAGGAGAAGTTTTTTCCCCTTCGGAGATTTCAAAGGTTACCTGAGGCAGAGCTTAGACTAAACTTTGGAAGATATTTTGACTTGCTACCTCTCACTTGAAATCAGATTTATCTGTTTCAAGATAGTATTAGACAGGATCTGATGGTGCAAGATGTCTGGGTTTCTTATGCCTCTGTCTTCAACCACCTGGTGAACTTTGATGAACAAGATCCATATCAGTTAGGAAGACCAGAAGATGAGGATGATCTGATGAACTATAATGACAGTGAAAGGTTGGATAACAGTAATCAAGCCAATCAATTCGTAAAATATGTGTAGAGGATAACCCTGAATCTGCTGAATGATTCAGAGGCCTTTATCAAGGCTAGAGCTGCTACTGCTCCACCAGCTATCTATGTTCCTGAACCAGTTCCTTCACCAGCAATCTCTCCCATTCCAACTCCAAGCGCTTCTGTTGATACTGTCGATTTTGTTTGTGCTCACAAAGATGCTGGTGACACTATCACTTCCTCTGACTCTATCGGTAAGTATGGCAAGATGCCGATTAGCATATTTTATAAGAAAACTTCAACTCCTGCCGCTCCTAAATCATCTGCTGAGGCCTTTGCTGATTCAGTATTGGTCAGTGATAGCTCAGACCGTAGTCAAGAAGCAGGAGGATCTGCTGACAAAGGTTTGTTGCTTGATCAAGCTATTGAGAAAACTTCTGACACGCAATTAGCCGATGAAACTAGTACTGCTGATGAGTCCCTGGTTAGTCAATTTGACTAAACTATGGAAACTCAACCTCTGATTGGAGAAAGTTTAAAGGAAGACCAACTTGCATCACTTGAGCAAACTACTGACACTCAAGTTGCTGATGAAGTTGATGAAGAGTTGCCGATTTCAGGAGGAGCGTTTGCTGATAAAGAAGTTGTTGCTGTTGATCAAGATACTGATGAGCCAACTTCTGACACTCATATGACTGAGCCAACTTCTGACACTCAGATTATTCCTGCCTCTGTCCCTTCTGATGTACTCTTTGTTGCACCTACTGGTTTGAGAGAGGTTGTTGAATTGGAAGGAGGAGATGCTGTCAACACTTCTGCAATTGATGAAATGA
Source organism: Campanula takesimana (assembly GCA_026119855.1). Taxonomy (NCBI): domain Eukaryota; kingdom Viridiplantae; phylum Streptophyta; class Magnoliopsida; order Asterales; family Campanulaceae; genus Campanula; species Campanula takesimana. The sequence goes on from JAOWBW010003052.1 coordinate 30,347, forward strand.
TTGCTGCTGATCTACAATTCGAGGAATTCTAGGATGCTTTATTTGCTCCTGAGGAACCCCTATTTCCACCTGCTCTTGAGGTACAACCAGTTGTTGCTGATGAAGTACAACCAATTGCTGCTGCTGCTGATGGGGAAAGCTCGGATAAAATAGATCCGGATGATTATTTAGAGCTACCAGCAGTTGAGGATGAAGATGAAAAGGACTCTGCTCCACCTCCTGAGTAAAACTACTCACTTCACGGTAAGGAGATAATGAGCTCCAACTGGTACACAACCAGTGTCTCCATTCCTACTGACAGGTTTGGCTGACCATTGTTCCATCCTCATCAACCAATCATGTCTTTCCAATCTACCCTTCAGAGAATTACTTCTCCATTCGGCAAAGAACATCCCCATTACACCAAGCATCCTTTCCTTGCTGGTTCCTCAGCCGGTGAAAAATTGGTTTTCATGCCTGGATTAAGCCAGATTTCCAAAGGAAGAAAGGAAAGGCTCCTAAGGTGTCTAAGCTAAAACAGAAAGCAACAGCTTATGAACCACTCCATTGCCTGCCTGGTAAGTTGAAAGTAGGTGGTAAAGTTCATCTGCCTGGTCCATCTCCCAAGGTAGTCTGCATCACAATAAATGGTTGGATGAGAAGATGCATGATGATAGATGATAAACTTTTTGACATCCTTGAACTTCGGGCTACTGACTTTAGAGGACTTCTCTATCTTGTTAAATCAGCTGCTCTTGCATTGACGCTGCCGATGTTTCACCTGCGAAAACGTGCTGATCACTATGTCTTCACTTCGAGATTTAAGTTTGCCAATCTGGTCAACATTCTTCTTGAGGGTCGTGCCGTCTTAAACTTCATCTTAGCCATATTTCTGTCCATAGAAGACAATGGTATCTTTCATCTGCCAAGCAATTGTGCTGTTATTATTCATCCTGATTTTCCCATGCCGATCGTCCATGCCGATCTTGCTGATGATGATTGCTCTCTCATTGCCTCTACATCAATTCCTGCTGATTACTTTCAGTCTGCTGATGACGCTGCACTTCAACGATTTTTGCTTCTGCCTCCTGCTCCTATCTCTCTTCCATCATCCCCTATGCTGATTGTTCTTTCCTCTGATGATGAGATGACTGATGCTGATGATGTTCTTCTTGAAGATGCTGATCTGTTGAATGAAGATTTTGTCCCTTCATTAGTCGTTCCATCATGCTTAAATCCCCTTCAGCCAGCTGTGGTGAACAGCTTATATGAATACCTACGCTTCGGTGAAGGTGATTTATCTAATCAGCAAGTGCTCGCCACTCGTGCTGATTTTGGTGATATGGCTCTTTCTCTTGCTGACCTAATAAGGGACGTTCATTGTGATCTTGCTAAGAAGATTCTTAAGTCCAATCAGGAGGAGGAAACTATAAGGATCAAGGAATTGAAGGAGCTGCTTGCCGACAGAGAGGAACGAGTGATGAAGCTTTCTAAATCTTTGGGAACCATGCATTCAATTCAGAATCAACTTGTTGATGATTAGAGGCCTCAGATTAAATCCTTAGCATCTACCGAGAAAGAGCTATCTGCTGCCAATCTTGCTCTTGTCGAAGCTCAACTGAAGATTGCGGCTCTTGAAGCAAATAATAAGATGCTGACTGAGAGGTTACAAAGTGCTCAGAGGAGACAGAAAAGAAAAGCTGACAAAGAAGAAGCCAGAGCAAAGAAGAAGGCCAAGCGTACTGAATCTACATTAAAGGTTGTTGACCAGCAAGAAGACCCTCCCTTGTCTTGAGTCAATGTAGCCAATGATATTGATATCTTGAAGACCTTCAAATATATATCCAACAAATTATTTTCTAACTTTTTGTTTTTGTGTATGCTTATTTATGTTATGCTCTTATAATATATCTGCTGCTATTCATGCTAACTTTGTTTTGCAGATTATTATTTCTCTGCTGATCATTGCTATCAGCAATTCTTTTTCTCTTTCTATCTTATGTATTTTTATTTCTTTTACCTTTACTAAGACATCAAGTGTGACTTGGCTTAGGGAATGAAAATAAATAGATTACATTTTAAAAACATTCTTTTACTAAGCTAAGATAGATGTTCTTGTTTAGGGTGATTGGACTTAAGCAATTAGGAGGAGATTGTTGTTCATATATATGTATAGGTCCTAGAATTGCTTAATCCCAATCATGTTTGACACTTAGGATCCCCCAATTTTATTAGAACCTTTGTAAGGTACCTTTAGGATTCTTTGTGACCAGCACAGGTGTATAACAACTTTTCAATCAAGACAAACCAGCTAGAGGAAGCAAATCAGCAGACCAGCATTCAAGTTGCCGATCAACTTACTACTCAAGTTGCCGATCAACTTACTACTCAAGTTGCCAATCAACTTACTATTCAAAAGTTTTAAAAAGGCTATTCACCCCCCTAGCCTATTTTCCTACCAATTGGGCCTAACAAAGTGTTTCTTTGAAAAAGTTTGATTAGGCTATTTACCCCCCCTCCTGCCTGTTTTCCTACCAATTGGGCCTAACATTGCTCTTGAAACATGTCTTTCAACTCCACGCCTATCTCGTAGGCTTCTAAATGTTCCAAACTTTGTTGGAGTTTTAAGCAAATGGTCGCGAGCATGAGACAACTCACATCCCTAGAATAATTCTTATGTTTCTTGTGATTGTCTCTTTCCGCCCTAGGGGCGTTGGCTTCGGGTTCTTCAGGAATAGGCCCATCAAGAATGTACAACTTATCTTCTTGCCTTAGAAAAATTCTTAGGCTTCGGATCCAATCCATGAAGTTTGTACCATTCTCTTGAAGATTATCTTTCTCAAGGATCGATCGCAACGAAATTGATTGTGTGTTAGTTGTCATTATTCTACAATTATGCAAAATTTCCAAAATTTTATAAGTACCAATTTCATTAAAGACATAAATAATATATTTTTCTAAAAAATACTCCCACTAAATTATATAACCTTCTTATACAACATTTGTATACATGAATAAAATCAATGCACCTCGCTTTGGTGAGCCCACATAAAATTACTCATGTACTTACAAGTGTTTTAATTATGGCATGACATATAGACTTAAAATTTCAAAGAAGGTTCATCACATATAGAATACAAAATATTTATTAGCACATAAGATAAACATGCCAAGCGTCAAGTTTAGTAACTAAACTAATCTCCATTAATTTAAGCATAATATTTATGTGTCATTAGTTTCTCTATAATTATGAGGATGAGACTCTATGAACTTTGGTTATCATCTTCAAATCAAGACAACAAGAAGTGAAACTAAGCCATGGGCATCCACAATTCCGCACTAATTCAAGAAACCAAGAAAGTAGTCCATGTGGCCGAAACTAAGCAATAGATGGTCTCGATGAACGTAGGCCAATTGCAATCACAATTCCACATGGATCTCCAATATTGAATCAAGAACTTTGTTTCTCAATTTTAGCAATTATGAACTCTTCATAATTCTAATTTCGTTTTATCTTTGAATCTTTGATTGCGATCAATTTTGGGAAACACAGTCTCAAGAACGTAGGCTAGCCATCCAAACCTTGATCCAATCTTAGAATTCACAAGACTAAAACAAACAGGAGTTTCAAACCACAAGATCCAACCCAAACCCTAAGCCCCGCCCGCATCAAACCCTAGGTCTGGCCGGGTCAGTACTTAGGTCCGGCCGGACCTCTGACGAAAAATCAAAAAAATTTAAATTCAAATTTTATCTCAGAATTGCTTTTTCCCGATTCAATTAGGATTTGGTGTTCTTGGTGATCCAATCACCATGATCATCAAAACCCTGAATAAACCATTTATTCATGAATCTCTAGATTATCAAAACTTTGATCCAATCAAAAATTGATAACCCAAACAATTTTAAATCCACCATAATTTTTATTGCGATTGGATAGTGCGATTAAAGTTACAAAAACAATAAACCATATAAGACGCATAGATCACATAAACATCACAATTCCAATATTCAAATCATGCTAGGCACATAAACAATTTATACACACACAATATGATAATGTATTAAAATAATCAACATGAACGGGGCTCTGATACCACTGTTCGGTTTCCTATAATCATGCGCAGCGGAATAAAGCATTTAAATTTTCATGAAAACCCAAAGCCCATAGATCCATTCATATGATTAAATCAAATACTTGCATAATGAATATTGGAATACTAACCCTTGAATCCTTTGATTAACAACCTTGATTCTTGGTGGAACTTTGAAACTTGATCACGAATGAAAGCAAGAACACGAACTATGGAGGTGATAAGCTTCACCCTCTATTGGTATCCACACCTCGAACGAATATCAAGAACGCTTCTTGATCTTTGTTGCTAGACCAAAATGTGAAACACGCTTTCACAATTGTTTTAAAACTATATGAAATTTTATGTGATGTTCTTGTTCTTCGATCTAGGGATCTTAGAACAAGAAATAACCCTCTCAAACTCTTTGGAGGCTCACAATATGCATTGTACTGATTAGGGCAACTAGAGGAGTGTTTTTATTTGTTTCTCCTATTCCAAATAGGTAACAAGTGGTCAAACCCACAAGAAATCGGACTAAGAAAATCCCAGGCCGAAACCACTAGGTCCGCTCGGGTCATATAGGAGGTCAGCCCGGGTCCTATATAAGGTTCGACCGGGACCTTACATAGGTCCGATGGACCCTCCAGTTTCTCCAGTTTTCTTGTTTTCTCCTCTAAATTCCTAACATCCCTCAAAGGCCCTTCGACCCAAATTCCAATTAAGTCCTTTAGAATTCGTTCTATTTATGTGTGACCCTATAGGATTACACTAAGTTGGTAATGGGTTGAAACATAAACCCATAAGATATGATTACGTTCTAGCAAACCGTCATACCAACCCAAATAGTATAACTATATACTGTTAGTACCCGGCCTGAAAATGAGTTGTTAGGCATTCCAGAACTCAGAAGGACCTCACAGGTATTTACGAGCTGCGCAGGACTTATCCGGAATTTCCCGAAATGCCCAGATAAGAAGATATTTACTGCATGATCAGATTATCCCCGAAGATAGACGTTATCTAGGAGTTCTCCAGAGTCCAGTCTGATCGCAATCTTGGAAACCACGCCAATCCCCTGGATTGGCCGTGCAGCCACTTCATCCCTGGTAGGGCGGCCAGTCTCTCCGGGTCAGAAACCCTATAAATAGGTGACCTCAGTTCATAATTTTGATACACAATTCTCTCCCCCGAGTTCTAGAGTCTAAACTGAAGACAAAACTCTCTCCCAAAGCCTTTCTAGCAATCCCGAAGGTCTGGCGAATCCACGTTCAAGATTCGGCTTCGTTCTTGTCAAGATTGGTGAGGTTTTCTATGTTTTCTTAGTATAGATCTGATTTATGCATGTTTTCTTTATGTTTATACATTCATATTCATATGATTCATATTGCGTTCTTCATGTTCTTACTAGAATTCATATTATTTGCTATATTTTGGGTAGCGATCTTCATGTTTATGTGTTATTTCATACATGTTCATGATGTTCTTACTACTATGTTAGATTTAACCTGCTAGATCTATAATTGTAAACCCTATATATATGGATAGGCGATGATGATCTCTTAGATCTAGTAACTAATTCTAAACCCTAAACTGTAGGTAAATATTCCCATGATCATTAACTCTCCTATGATGAATGTGATGACTACACATTGATCTTATCAATGGTATAATCATTATTCTAGGATGTGATCATCTTGTATGATTCTTTCTCCTCCCCCATCACATGCATGATCCCACTTCTTTTCTCTATTTTGATTATGTACGAACTACGTCGACCTGAGCTTCTCTTAACGAGAGGAACGTAGGCAATTTTCGGATCCAGTCAAAATCACTAACACACTACTAACACAATTATCATGATAGAAAGTCCGATCTGTCGGGCGATACGAGTGATCACTTGATATTCTTCTCTTATCGTAACTTGACCCCCGAACCTTCTCTGTTAGTTTTTCTCAATGTTTAAACTGCAAATAAAACAACGTGGCGACTCGTAATAAGTTAAATGTCAATATGAATATCCTAATCCCAGAGAAAAAGATAAAATAAGATAAATAATAAAAGATTTCCCGTGCGTCGCCCGCATTCGGAAAGGGTATTCACAGTGGCGACTCTGCTGGGGACTAGCTTTGAACTTTTCAAACATAGAGGATCAAACTTTTGTCAATATCATGATTGTATCTTTCCCCCTTGTACTTTATCTCTTGTACATATCTACTTCCCTTGTAATTTAGTGCGTTGGCATCTTAACTGTTTTATATTGTACCTTCTTAACTATCTTGCATTGCATACATGTAAAAACCAAAAAACTCTCTGTTTTCTCTCTAAAAAACTAGTTGTTGTCCTCACACTAACACTAGTCCGTGCCACACTACACACCTTACTCCGGATAATCCGTTGAGTGCACAGCTTAGGCGATCCTGTCGTCTCTGTCTTCGTGGCACCCGATTTATCTAACTCACCGTGTACACTTGTGAGCGGTTAAGGTTTAGCCTTGTCCGTGTCTAAACCATGCACTCTCACAGAGTCTAGGACACTCCAAAGTCGACCGGTTGGTTTGACTAGCTTTTCTTTATAGACAATTAACGTGTCGTTCATGCCGTCATCCGTTAAGTCATTAATGAGTCGAGATCCTTCGAGAGAAAAAAGCACAAAAAACGAAATTCCCTACAAGGGTGTGCACATTGTAAGCCGAGTGATACTTTGTACAAGAATCTGAACTCGTTAAAAACTTAACGGAAGTAACATCGACTTTACGTTAAATGCCTTTAAACAAGGGTTAGTCGTTAGGATCCGTTAGGTCGGTGGAAGTCTCTTGCCCTATAGGACCCTCGCCTAAATTGTCCGTTTGGGTTGTTCAATGCAGGTGAAAAATGAGGGGTCTATAGACGTAGTGATGACCTCCACTGATCCAGGTTTTATAGATAGTAACCCAAAAAGGGGTACCCTTTCCAACCAATTAGGATGTAAATAATGTACTGTTTTGTAAATAACAAAATATATTGCATGAGCCTTTACTCGTCCTAAACTCAACCTACCATACCTCTACAGAGAAGCGAACTTGGGTCCGTTCCCGTGGTCGACTACAACGTCTGAGTCCTCCACAACCTCAGTCTTCAGTCTCTGCTCCAACAATGTCTCCGTCATCATCTAAGCCTTCTACTCCTAATGCCTCCACTCCGCAAGTCTCCGCTACCTGTACTGATCCAGATATCGCCACCAGCATCAAGCCCTCAGATATTTCGCCACCTCTCCATGATTTCTTCACTAATCTCATGCTACAAATCTCCAAGCTTGAGGATCGAAGCAAATATCTATAAAGAGTCAACCAAGAACTCAGAGGCCATCTTCATACTGAAATGAAGAAGAAAGGTGTGGAAACTAGCTTCCACAATGAGGAAGTGATCTTCGTCGAGGATGAAGAAGTGCCTGTCACCTACCCTTCCAACAAGGATGCTGCCCCTCTCAAGGTGCCCAACTACCAAAAGGTCCCTCCGCCTGATTATGGTACTAGAGCAACCTCCAGCAAGGGTCCGTATGAGCCGTCACCAGAATTTATGGGTAGCTACTTGTCCTCCACTAAGTTGCCGCCACCATCATTGCCACTAAGCATCGTGCCGCCATGCCTATAATCTCCACTACTCCTTTCGCTACTCAAGCCTACGGGAGCTCTGATTTTTGCAATCACCCCTTAGTGGTCGCTATGCAAGAACAGATTCGTAAGCTCTCCGACACGGTCTCCAAGCAAGCCGCTCTGATAGTCAAAACCATCAACCCAAACAATGTGGGTGCTCTCCCTAGGGACTTCAAGATGCCGAAAGTCTCCACTTTCCACAGTACTATATGTCCCAAGACTCACCTTGACAGTTATGTGCTAGCTATGAGAGCCAGAGACTGCACCAACGAGCAAATGGCTCGAGTCTTCCACACCACTTTTGACAGAATTGCTCTCCGTTGGTTCTTGAGTTTGGACCCCTCCAAAAGAGAGACATGGGATCAAATCACCACTAATTTCTGTGAGAAGTATCAGTCAAACCTCGAGTGGCATGTCAACCGTACTAATCTGGAAAATACTATGCAAAGGCCCGGCGAGCTTATCTATGACTTCTAATAGATGGAATCACAAGCTAGCAAAAGTACAATACCCTCCTAAGGCAAAGGAACAAAAGCAGATTTTATATAAGTTCTTATTGCCTAACTTTAGGGTGGCGATCGATAATGGCTACTTTCCCGATCTGCGAGAAATGGTCGATGCTGGGGTCAGACACGAAGCCGGTATTACTGGCATTGCTAAAGAAACTGCCAAAAGTGGAAACATCCCCTTCTGCTAGAAAGCTCCGACAAGCACCGCTCCTAAGGCCAAAAAGGTTGCCGGTCAAGTAAGTATGGTTCAGAACACCTCTGCCTTTGATGTCCAAGCAGTGACAAGTAATTTCCACATGGAAAGGAACATTTTGACGACTTCGGCATGCCCATTGGCCGAGTATTTGAAGTATTAATGAAGAAGTGCTTGATCAAACCACTCGAGAACTACGAGCTGCAGTACATGTGACATGACACTGACAACTGCTTGTATCTCAAGCGTGCCATCCAAAAGCTCATAGCCGATGGAAAGATCGAAAAAGCCTAAAGGTCTGAACACTATAGCATACCCGCTCCCAACAATGGAGGCGTGAACATGGTCGAGCTATCGGGGGTAACATTGGTATCCTCGAGATGGTAGATGCTTTCGCCGAACTGGGGCTAGACATGAATGCTCTATTCAGTAGACTAGTCAGAATTGGGTTGATAACTCCTGTGGGACACTGCTTCCATTGGCCTAAACATGGGTGTGACATATCAAAGTTCTGTGGCTACCATAGAGTATTGGACACACCAACAACGAGTGTTTCACCATCAAGCAGATCATACAAAAGCTCATCAAAGATAATGTCATTGCTGACCCAAGAAAAATCATCGCCATGGATGTCAATATGGTGGAACTGACCCAAATCACTATGATAGAGCTTGAAGACTCCATCGAGCAATTGAAAATCTCCATGAAGATTTTCTCTGCGACCTAGTGAACAAAGGACTGCTCAGACAACATAAAGGTTACTCTACGCACATGGAAGAAATGTATGGAAGTACTGCCACTACCACCAAGCCACTGGTCATAGAACAAGGGAATGTTTCGCCTTGAATAAGGACATCCTAAAACTCATCCATGATGGCTCTCTTGAAGATCCTAGGCTCTCCCTAGACAAATATAGCTAATGGTCCCAGAGGGAAACAAGGGCATAGAACCGCTAGAGGGGGGGTGAATAGCGGTCCAAACTTTTTCGAAAAAATACTCTTGAAAATCAACCGAGTACTTATCAGTTTGGTCAACTGCGGTTTAAAGAAATAAACCGAAATGATAAAATGCACAGCGGAGTTTTGGCGGTTTTGGCCAAACTGATAGTTAAAGAGTTGGGTGGTTTGACTCGGGTTGAAAACACTATGATGCAACTGATAGATCAACTTGAAGATCAAAGAAAATCACAATTCACTTTTCAAGTCATTTCGTATATGGATTCAAGTTAGAGACCACAAACAGAAAAGCAAATAACAAGACAGAAAAGTAAAGATCAAACACACAATTTGAAGAGGTTCGTTCTTGAATGAACTACGTCCTCTACCTAGATGTTAATATAGGATTTTTCTAATAGCTACTAGACTTGTATTAATTAGAGGAGGTTTTACAAGATGATTCTAAACTCTAATCAAACAATCTAACCTATAAAGCTATGAAAAATCAACGGTGTATTCGAAGTATATAATCTATGTGATTATATAAATTGGGTGTGTGTGTGGAAAGAAATCAAATGCTCTAAGTATCTAAATGATGATTTGAGAAAATGAAGAACTTTCAGTGTAAAGGCTGAGTATGGAATGGTTGATGGCTTGAAGCTTGATGAAGGAATTCTGGGTTTACTAAGGAGATGGTTTGAAGGTTTGAATATATGGGTAACAATCTTCAAAGCAAACTTATATTTTGGTAAAAATCTCTTGAAGCTCAGCAACCTTCATTGTTGAGAAATGAAGGCTATTTATAGGCAGTGCACCCTTGTGACCGTTGGGTAAAGATTTGAATCAAATCTGAAGGGTACAGTGCTGTTGAATTCCCATTGGTTGAGCTGTCATTGTCGTTCTTTGTTTTTTCTTGTAGTCCTAGGTAGTTGTAGCACCACTACCTGACATCCGTCCTTTGTTGCAGAAAGGACTAATGGTAAACAATTCAAATTGCTTGGACAAGACCGACATTCCTTGCAGTAACTCCAAGTTAACTTAGAGTTATTTTGACATGACATAAAATATTCCTTTACGGTTGAAAAGAGAATATTTGTCTAAGGAATAAATGACTTCTCTTGAATTCTTCATTAACTGATCGGCGGTTCCATCAGGCATAGGAGCGGTTCCGAGGATGAACTTGATGTGCAGTTTCATAAGAAACTGAAGCACGCGGTTACATAATTGCTGTTCCATCAAGTGCCATCAGCGGTTCCAAGAGAGACTTGAGGAGCAGTTTCATCAAAACCACAAAATGCGGTTTGATGAAAAAAAGCAACTCTATGCTGGCGGTTCTTAGATAGCACAAACGCGGTTTGAAGATCTAAACCGCTAAGGGTAAACCGAACTACTCAGCCTAGACAAACAAAAAATCTAGAAATGGATTTATCTAAAAATTGAAGTATAACTTCATTACATGCGGTCCTAAAGTCCATAAAAAGACACGTGGCATGGATCAATCAAATTAAGTGGGTGTACTAACAATGAATCCTAACAATCTCCCCCTATTTGATTGATGCCATTACCACACTATGATAATAGCAAAACATGTACTTGGTAAAAACATGTCTGAAATAAATTTCATGAAATTGCATGTCCCAAGTCAATGCACACACTATGCTAGATCATAGATTTCTAATCTATTAAAATCAAAGGAAATGAAGAATAGATAGAAAAGAAATACATTCAGATGCTTATAGAATAATATGATTTGAAAATCAGATATGCATGTTTAAACTAAATGTTTAAAACAAAATGCACTTAAAAAATATTTTCATGATGAATATAGTGCATGAGGTTTAAAAAATGCAAGCATTGTTTCACAAACAAGCATTTGAATAAACAAAGTTTTTGGAAACTGAAATGCAATGCATTCATTCTCATTATAATTCAATAATAAAAGTTTGAAACTTACAGAGTCGGAATTATAAGAGAGAACAAAAAGACAAAGATAAAAATCTAGTCTACTTCATCAGCTAGGGCAGGAGCTCTTTCTTCAGCGGCACCATCTGCAAACATTGTCCTGTGCGGCTTGGTCATCAACAGCAGCTTGATCATTTACTGCGGTTGAGGGTCTTCCGCAGCAGGGGTGGTTGGAGCAACATTCCTTGAACCAGAGGCAGAGCGGTTTCAAAGATGAAATCTGCTGAACGAAGCCGAACCTCAGTAAGTTCATTGATTCTATTTTCAATAGCAGCAGTTTGTCTGACCAAATTTCCGGTTCTATGTAGGAAGATCAGAAGAATCAAAGGCATGCCTTGCCAAGATATCAAGTTTTTCTCAATGGAGTCCATTCTGGTATCAACGGCTTGTTGCTTTAAAGAGTAGATTTCATGGTTGGTTCTAACCAGATCTTGCAGAGATAGTTGATTGTCCAAGATCATATTAAGCTTTTCATTTAACTGCTGTAGTTTGTTCTATCATCAATTCTATCTGATACTTTCTCCCCCTTAATGGTATCAAGATCTGACTGAATAGATAGGAGGTGAGAGTTGAACCGAGCAGTTGAGGTTTGTTATGAAACTGAATATGTCTAAACGCATTTATCAAATCAGCGGTAAGGCATGAAGAGGCAAAATTGGATAAGATTGTAAATGAAGGAGAGGGCTCATTAGAAGGAGTATAATCAGGCACAGGCTCATCATCATCATCATTATCATCATCATCAGAGATGGAGATGGCATGATCAGATTGATGGGAAGGGGAGGAATGCAGTTTGCCTTGCCTTTCAAAAGAATAGATGCCTCATCTAATGATTGACCCAAGACACCCTAAGTGCGGTTTCAAATTCTATGGGGTCAAAGGGAAGGGAAAAAGAATAGGGGAAAAGTTCAGTTTGAGGAGGAGGAGGAGGAGGAGGATATCTCATGAAATCATCATAAAGAAAAATGGAAGGAGAGGGGACATGAAAGTCTATAGAGATTGGGAATGCAAAGACAGTTGAAAGATAGAAAGAAT